>WURS02088097.1:0-10033 GCA_011762765.2 Rhinocypha anisoptera
TTTCTTCGAATCTACGAAAATCCAACCAATTGGATTCCCCATTTTAATTTTCATCGTTTCTTGGGCACTTACGTAGATCAGATTCATCAACAGTCACGAAGATTCTTTAATTTTGCTCAAAAACACATTTACTAATAAACCCATCAAGTCTGTTTAAAGGTGTGACAATTTGCAATATGCACAACACAACAATATTTTATATTTTATAAATTGATATGACATAATGCCAATATTTTTTCTAAATTTTTACATACTATTTTTCCAATAAAATATAAACAATACCATTTTTGTTAATTAAGTTATTTTGTAGAATGATATACACATTTTTTAATTATAAGTAAAAAATAACATCATCGCAATAGGTTTTGTAGGTTGTACTAATGTCTTGGTTAAAGTGTTTCTTGTGTGCAAAGTAGAGCAACACGATTAAGTTTTTTATGGTACAAATTTGATCAAACTAACTACTGGATAATAAAACTTGACATTGTTAAAAGTAGCGTTCTATAATAGTTAGGCTTTGTTGGTGAGTGCTGTCTCGTGATCAGAACACAATGCCATAAGCTAGTGTACATGTTGATGGTGCAAACTTCAGGGGGCATGCGTCGCCAGCTCTCATTATTTCTGCCAGGTGAAGTGTGTATTTGGTGCATTTCTCTTCGTGGGCTAGGTCGAGAATACGAGGAGAAATTCGAATGCCACTTAGACGCAAAAATTCGTCTGTCCCACGTTTGTACAAATAGATCGGGTCGAAGACCGCATAGCAAGGTGTGCTCCCCTCGCGCGTGGTAGTCTATTTTCTTTAAGAAATCGCAAAAAAATCTTTCATCTCGTTGTGTCGTCTGACAATAGTTTCCGTGTTGTTGGGCCATCGCATCAAGACGTGTTGTAAGGTGACTCCGACGCCAATTGTGAAACTTGAACAGATGGGTTGTTAGCGTTTTGAGTTGAAAGTGTCTATTGCTGAAATTTGTACAAATCTGTAGAATTGTTGGCCTTCCAGGTAGCCGACGCTGGTTTTGTGTCAATTTAGGAAACAAGATGTGTTGTCGAAGAATGTTTTGTGAGCAGGGTTAACGTCGTGCAGGTTGTTCTCGTGCTATTGTTGGGTTGAGTCTTGGGCACAGCTTTTGCACTCGATTCAGCTCAGCCTTGTACCATCGATACTTTACTATGTGTTGAATGTACCAGACTTTTTGTAGTTTTGTAAGTTCGTTACGCGTCATCTGAAGTAAATATATTCTTATTAAGGTCTGTTATTCTTAAGCCAATCTGTCAAATTGCTAGATGAAAGAAAGAGTTGCATGTAGTAAGTGGCAAACGAGTTCAAATGCGTTCTATGTCACGAATCTATCCTGTCATCTTTCCCACTGTAGTGGCCGTCGATTTTTCGTAGATTAACTTGCAACTTTGAAACACGGCTGGTAGTAGATGAAATCATAAACAATAATTTTTTTATTTCCCAGAAGTACCGCTCGGTCCAGGATATGCGCCATCTCAATCAAGCCATTAGAGCCCATTTGGCTAGTTCCGGAAAAGTCGATGTGTGTGCCGAGATATTTGAACAATTGCTTCGTTAGAGGACCAATGTCAGCACCATAGGTAAATGGCTTGCTCCAATTAATTTTAAAACTTAATGCGGTAAGAATTCGAATTGCTATAGAGAATAGATTATTCAAGTTTTTATTCTAATATAGCAGGAGTTTGATAATAAAATAATTTATAATAAAATGTAAAATAAAATATGTATATGATAAAAGATTGGATGAATAAAATAATAACAATAATAAAAAGAATAAAGTCTGAGTGGCCGCAGTCCTGCTATGGCTAAAGACAACAGAAAAGGAGAGACAGTTAGGACAGGGCCTTAAATAGTTGTCAGTGAACAGATGATATTCGTAGCTGTGGGTAGAGAGACAAGAAGAGAGGGCACCACATGAGGTGACATTTCAGAATCAGCGTAGGCGACTGCTGAAAGGAGTCTGTTTCCTATTCTAGCATCAATGTTATAGTTCTCAATGTGTCGTAGTACTTGGTTTATCACCATGTTGAATAGTAACGGTGACAGTGGGCCCCCTTGACAAACCCCTCTGTTTAGTAAAATAGTGTTTATTTTCAATATCATTTAAAATTCCAATCGGTTTCCTTTGCAATGCGAGACAATCAACTGTCAACGGTTGCTGGTTTAAATTTAGCCAATGCCAAACCGGATACACCCGTAGATTTCCAAAACACTGTTCACTGCTTGTGATGTCATATTGAGCGCTCCTCTCATTCTCTCTCCCTTTCTCTGTTTGTCAGATGACTCAGTATAGTCATGGTTTGAAAAAATATTTCCTCACCTTATTTTAAATCTAACAGATTTAACATTTCAAATCACGGATACGGGACTAGATGTCTTTTATCGTAAGACCAGGTTTGATTTTTTTAGTTCTTAAAAAAATAGATTTTTTTCTTAAAAGCATTTTGTTAATGTGTAAATTAAACTATTTAATTTATTACTTATCTATAAATTTTACTTCATTTTAACCTTTTTAATTCCAAAATCTTATCGGGACACATGTGCAATAAAAAGTTAACTTTACATTAACTTTTAAAAAATAAATTAACAATAACCACCAAAAATTGTAATACACATATTCATTAAATGACAAATAAATTCTGAATAGTGTTTATGTTTAAAATGTATGAAAAAGATATTTAAAAATCTTCAACTTTCAAAGATAAAAGTCTTCATTGAGATTGAGAGAAAGAGAAGAGAGGAGAGAGAGAGAGAGAAAGAGATTAAGTGTGAGAGAGAAAGAAAGTGAGTGAAAAAGCGTGAGAGAGCGAGAGAGTGACGGTTGCGTTATTCAATCCTCTTTTCAACTCGTAAATTACAATCTGTCACTTATTTTCCCTCTCCTTCTCACATTCACATTCCAAGCACTCTACTGCCAGATGTTTTCCATATGCTTGTTTTTATGTTCTTGAAAAATTGCTTTTGTACAGTGTTTGCCTCGGGTTGTTTTTAGTGAGGGAGAGAAAGAGAGAGAGAAAGAGAGAGAGAAAGAGAGAGAGGAGATTAAAAGAAATGAATCAACTTGAGTATATTTCCACTCGAGTCATAAGGCATTAAATCTTGCAAATAGATACGACAAAATTTTATTTAAACTTTGACACTAGAACTGGTCGCATTCAACGATTATCTCGTATATGTCACTGAATATCTCTCTCTCCTCTCTCTCATTCTCTCTCTCTCTCTCTCTCAATCACTCACTCACTGGCTCTTTTTTTCTTTTCACATTTACAGGAGGGAAAATGAGAGCTAATTTAAGCATTAAATAAAAGCAACAGACTGTGCTCTGACTTGAATCAGACCTCGACTAGTGGAGCCAATATGTTCACTTTCCTTAGACAACACGCTTGGTTAAAAAACAGTTGGTAGTGACACAGAAACAAATAGTGTCGTACTTTTACCAACCATTTTTGCATTTTCCTCTCAAGTTAAATTAGTGAGTATTAGAACAAACTGAAATGTGTACTCAGAAAACTACAACCACTCACTGAATGTGAGCATGACTATTTTCATTTTTTCTGGTTTGGCTTGCTTGCTCGTGACGACAATTCACAATTTTTAAATTTAATGAGTATATAATATTTATCCCAAGTGATTCTATTGTTTTTGACAACATTTTAAAATAAATTCTTTATTAAAATTTTCTGAATTCACTATTACTAAACTTAATTTTCCAAGTGTACGTCAAATCAACCGATTATGCAATAAATGCAGCATCTAGGAGCTTAATCATAAAATACATTTTCTAATTAGTTTTTGCCGAAAAAAATGTTTTACTTAGGCTATATAGGCCAAATATAAGAAATGTAATAAGTGCAACACAATGTTTCCCGAAACACAATTGAAACGTCATCAATATTGATATTATCTCAATCATCAAAACATTGAAAGAAAATTTTGAAAAAATTGTAAGTATATTTTAAATCGATTAAACTTATTTCCCACTTAACATTACACTGAATTTCATTTTGCAAAAAGTTTGTTCCCGGAAAAAAATGATTGCATTTTCAGAAACTATAGTTTAAATTAATTAAAAGTTGAAAGTATTTTCAAAAACAAACTGATAATATTTTTTATTAATTTTTAAAATCTTTTTTGAGTTTTTCATTATTTTAAATATATAATATGCGACAAAATTATTACGGTATAAGTAAAACATATAAAATTATTAATAATAATAGATAACATATTGTACTATTTATTTATGTACTAATCTGTAATTTATAACTCAAGTCAAGTCTTGTTTTCTATTTTATAACATTTATATATTTTTTATTGCTATAAAGAGTGCAGTTTTATTCAAAAGCGAGTTCACCAATTCAGGTTTTACAAGCGCTAAAGCATTTTGCCTGCCACAAGCTATTCTAAAGGCTCCACGCTTTGTGCAATGCCATCTATAATCCATAGAAAAAAACCAAAGGCAAACCGGTAAAAATTGTTCCCTCTAGTTTTAATTATGAATCTAAACTTAACCATTATTTTTTTCAAGAAATTTTTTATTTACTGATTTGTGTTGCTGCTACTTTCATGACAGTAACACCAATCAGTGTATGAGAGAGTTCCCGAACAAAAAGTATAGAGTCATATCTTAATGCTCAAATTATTTCTATTTAGTCCTGTTACACCTAAGCGATGCCATCTACTAAAACATGGTCTACAACTGATCATGTGAATTTATCTATTGTTGTTCAAAATCATCAATTGCAACAAAGCGGAAACAATAGTCAAGTATGAAAGAATCGTAACTTTTGGTACAATTGCATTTGTTGTTGGGATCAGAAGAAGTTGGACAGAGCAGCAAGGACATAGTAAGTTGCGGATATGAGTTTTATTTGTGAAACTGTTAATAGCTCAATTCTCACAACTTTCGCATAAAATTTTTCAAACAGGATGGTTTTTCCACTCCACTGACTAAAAAATAAAAAATAATCAAAAGTTCGTACAAGCTGGAGAGACACACAACTACACATTTGCCATCAGAAACTAAATTTTATTCCATTCTGATTTCAACCCAATGTCTTCTAAAAATTAACAGACTTGTGCAATGAAAAATCAAACCAGCCAATAAAAATAATAAAATGAAAAATCAAGCTAAACCAATAGAAATATTGCAATGAAAAAAAGCCAAATTAGAAGAAAAGATACAAATCATACGCAAGTTTCAAATTAACAGATTTTCGTTTGGAAAAAACAAATGTAACCCAGTGGAAATTGTTTTCGGTAGTTTTAATTATCAAATTATTTTTATTTAATCCTGTTATATCTGGCTGCAAGTAAAGCGCATTTGTTTATTTTTTACTTGCAAGAATTATGGCTCAAAATATTATTGATGACTCAAATGTTTCTGCTTCAAACAATTCAAGTGTCTTCACAATGGTACCGGCTGTCACATGAAAACGTGTAAGAGACAATTTAGCAAATATTCTTCATTTGGTAAAAAGTAAGTTTAATCCTTCCGCTCCCAAAGGCGCTATCGGTACGTATGTGTTCCGTTCATTTTATCAGCAACATAAGGCTTTTTTACTGATAATCTTTGGGATCGAAAAGGTTAATAATTTTTTTAAAATTTTAAAATTATTTAATATAAACAAATAGTAACTCAATCAGTTTCATGTTTTTAGTACAAATACGCGCAAGCGACTTTCATTTTATTCGTAATACAGTTAGCTTTATTAAAACCCCTTCCCCAACGAATGCGCACTTGCAACTCGATTGTATCCTCTAGGCACTGACACAGAAAACACGATTCCCAATGAATAAGCCAGATGCACTTTAATTTTATCATTCAACTACCCACTCACTATAGAAAAGTAGAACATGTTAGCTTTATGATGAAGAGCATCTGAGTAACCCCTTCAACATTTTCGGAGATATGTCTTTGTTTATTTGGTACAAAATAAGTTATGGGCACTAGAAACTCGAGCTCTCGTAACTTTGATTTTATTTGTTTGATACTCACACAGTAAATTTCTTTAAAACACTTCTGCAAAGCATGCACATTCGCAACTTTAATTTTGGCAGTAGTGATGGGGTGGGTCAAGGAGCTTAGACAATCAGTGATATCACAATCAATTAGCGATTCCTTGTGTTCACTTTGCAAGTGACGAACATGGCAGTGAGAGATAAAATGACTGTTAATAGCATGTTCATCACAGTGTGTACCTGGGTTTGACAATCAATCCTAACTTTATCAACACGTTCTCTAGATTAAGTTTATTTTTAACAATTTTTTATTTTTTATTGTCCTAGCATCAGTGCCCTATGGTTTACGACTGGTCACGGCAAGCTCTATCCATTGGTCTTCTAAATCCTAAATTGCCACTTCTTTACAGATCGAGGCTCTCTAAAACGTAAGTTCAATGAAATTTTTTAATATTATATTACACTGTTAAAAATACTGTCTAGTAATAACCTGACATTGAGCACCTTTCTAGTTATAATCTTACAATTTTAAAAATACCAGCTTTTAAGGTGACAATTTAAAAAATTGGCTTATAATCTTAGAATTTAAAAAAACTCAGCCTATAAGCGTTGATTTTTTAAAATGTTTGCTTATAAACTTACATTAAAGTCTATTACAAAAACTTGTATAATTTATTATATTATATTTCATTATTATAATTCAAATTGTAATTGAGAAGCTAATCTTTTGTTTTTTTGCATTTAATCTTTTTCTTTTATTTTTTTCTCTTTCTTTGGAAAATGGAAGGATTGACTTGTCACTAGATGAGATCATCCAACGTGACAAAATTTCAGTATGCCGAGGTAGAAAGCGTGGTGGTGATGGTAAGTTTGGTACTCGAACTGGTGCCGAGGCCCAAAATGACAGAACATTAAACATAGAACATAGAAAACCACAACTATAGACTAAACTGATAAACTAATATATCAACTATTGATTAAAGTTTAATTTAAACTTATTAATAAACTAATAGTTAAACTGATTAAACAATTAATGGATAAACTGATCAATAAACTAATGATTAAACTAATAAATCTAATATTGGTAAAACTTATTAATAACTAATAAACTAATAGTTAAACTAATAAATAAATTAATGATTAAAGTGATAACAAATCATTAAACTGATAAGTTCACTAATAATTAAAGTGATAAAGAAACAAATGATTTAAGTTTAATTTAAACTAAAATTTAATTTAAACTGATAAATATACTATTTAAACTAATTAAATAACTAATGGTTAAAATGATTAATCAACTAATGGTCAAACTGATTAAACAACTAATAATTTATTTTATTAATTGACAAACATTACCCAACATTTGATTATTTTGGCTATAAAAGAGAGCCTCAATCGGAGTAGCTAGCATCAGTTTTGTCCAGACTTTTGTCCTGTGCACTTCAATTGCTATTTCTGCATTTTTCTCATGCTATTTTGAAATTTTATTTTTATTTTCTACTACTACTGACAAAATTCTTCTTCTTTATTGGACTTTTATTTTTTGAAGTTTTGTTAATCGTAAATTATTTTACTGATAATGCGATAAGAAATTTGATCGCGAGATCACCTTGCTGGCCTCAAATTTGGATTAACAAAAATTTTTTCAAAATTGTCATCGATCATATAAAGGAGTATGTAGTTGCAAAAATCAAGTTGACCTCAAGTGAATTGTCGCTTCGCTGGAACTGGAGTTAGAAAGTGATCTTCTGAGAATAGTCAAGCAACCTCTAAAAGATGTCTTGGTTAAAAGGAACTACAAATTTGAAAATTTGGTTACAATGACCTCAATTCGGGCTACAACAAGCGCAACTTTCGGGAGTTGAGATTTGGCAAATTAGAAGCGTATTGGATGTTTCAACTCCGGATTTTTTAAAAACAAAATTTTATATTGCATCAGTACTAGTGGATTTTTTTAGAAAACAATTTTGTATACCAAATTTTGTTTTATGTTTCTTATTTTTTATTGTAAACTATATATAGTAAACTTAGTATTTTTTTATTAATAAAAATTTTATAAACAATTTACTTGACTCTTGTGTTATATTAATTAATGGGAATTAATGGTGTTAATTTTATACTCTATTTTATTTTAAACATTTTTTTGCCACATTTCACGCACATGCGCACATTTTAGTTGTTAAATAAAATTAGTCAATGGGCTTATAAAACACTGAAAACACTTATTTTCCCTATTTTCTCTCTAATGCATTTTCAATAATAAATGGCATATTTAATAATTTTGTTTTTTCCTAAATTAAAGAATAAAATTAGAAATGCTCACTAAATTTAGTGATTTCTCGGTTGATCAATGTCCAGTCCGAGGTCAAGTGCACGTTTTTGAGTCTCATTAATACGTTTCTGCAGTTGGTGACTAATCATTGACTCATTGTAGTCGGCAAGTCGAAGACCAATGCTCACGGGTTGTGGATCTTCCTTGAAAAACTCATGCTTCAGAACTTGCTTCAGGACGCTTGGCAGGGTGGTGCATGTTGAAGTTTCAAATTTTAGAGGACATGCGTTGCCAGCTGTTTTTATTTTTGCCAGGTGAGATGTCTATTTGGTGCAAAAACCTTGCTATTAATCTCATGTTTCTGTCCGTCTGTCCGTCCTCACAAAAATTTTAGTATACTTCCTGGGCACCCAAAAAGCTGAAACTTTACAAAAAGGATCCTTTTGTAGAAAAAATAATTGATTGAGACCTTGGGGTACCAGGGTCTAAAGAAGCCAGAGAATCAGGCCATTGAAACTCAAGCAAATCTGACAGCCTTGCGTACTTTGTCGCAAATCTGTTTTGTCATATTTTTCATTATCATTTTTTATAATAAAAATATTATTGGCATACAAATATTATTAGTTTGTGAAACGCAAAAATGGTTACGCCAATGTGAACGTTTCATTTAAACTCATTAGTTTCAAAGGAAAATTGTCTTGACTTTCCAACCTTAAAAAATGCTCATTTCTTGACAGATTTATAAAATTCATCTATTATACAAATTATCTAAGTGTATAAATCATTCCAGTTTTTAGTTGTAAATTTTGATTTAGGGATAGTGAAAAAGTACGCAAATCCGTTCGTGAATTGCGATGACGAGCGAGCCAGTATAAACTTTGTTTGCTCGCACAGTTTTCTCCACTGTTTTCTAGGGAAACAGGCATTGTTTTTATACTTTGTTTTTATAAGTTGCCAAAAACTGAATGGAAATTAAAAATTCAAATTTTTTATGAATTTCCTAAATGTCTAGAATAGAATGCTTAAGTTTTGTTTAATTTACTTAAAAGGTTTTAAAGTTATCAGCAATTTAATTTGTAGACTCTTTCCGTAGTCAAAGAGTTTATTTGTTTTAACAAAAAAAATAAACGGTGCATTGAACAGTAGTTATGAAAAATTAAAAAATTATATTTAACTGATATAAAGAAAAAGTAAAAACATAAAATAATTAGCTTATTCAAGAGAATATCGCATGTGAGTATGGTAGATGCAGGGGAGAGAATGTGGTAAAGAAAGCGTTTAGGAATAAGCCAGTGGCGCCTAACAAGGCGGGAGCAGTGACATGACACTACCATAGATAGTATGAGTGACGCCACCATCACTCCGCCTCGTCATCACGGCAGATGCACTCGGCACTATGATCACTATTGCAGGTGATACTTGTCACATTATAGTCACAGGTGGAGCTATGCTAACACTCATTTTCATTTCAGCTATATTTTGATCAACCATAAAGCTTTCGCATTTTTTAATCAACTGAATTGTGTTTGATTTTATGTTTTGAAATGTGCAACAGGAACAACAACTCATATTATATATTATTTTAAAATAATTTTAAAAAAAATTACGGAAATATATTTTCATTTAACAAAAAACATTAAATTAATTAATGCATAAATAAATTAATGCGGTGCTTACTATTGGCATAGTCAATTTGAGAGAGAGAGAGAAAAATAAAGTGAGTGAGTGAGAGAAGAGAGAGAGTGAGAAAGAGAGAGAGAGAGAGAGAGAGAACAAGTTGTGTG
>WURS02088108.1:0-10033 GCA_011762765.2 Rhinocypha anisoptera
GATAGTTCTACTAAACACATAGGACATCGTAGATAAATAACCTTGAAAAAAAAAAAAAAAAATAGAAACATCAGAGATACAACGCTCAATTTAACGAAAGGGGTTTCGAATCATTCAAAAGTGCCAACTTCCCCCTCTATATAGAGTTTCCCCGAAGGTGTAACTGGGTCACATGGAGCGAGACGATGGTGTGCGGATGGACACGAGCATATTTCGCTGCGGAGTGCAGTGTATTGGATTGTGCGTCACGCACACGCACGCACGCACGCGCACACACATTGTTCCCCGCGCCCACCCTCTCTTTTAAAAACGTTTCATCATCCCCGTCAGGTTTACGTATTGTGTGTTGTGCCACCAGCGGAGCGGACGAATCCTCTTTCTCTCTCCCTATCTATCTCCCTTCGCGAGACCTCAGAGGGCACGGAACCTAATCATTTCACAGACCTAGCAAGCAATCCCCAAGTGATGGAATTCTTCGCTGCATTCCTCCGGTGACTGAACCCCGCGCTTCGAATAATCCTCCTCCCTGCGGGTGTCCCTCCCCTTCCCCATTTGAGGCGTCGTCGTCGTCGCGGGCGGGAAATCCCCTCCCTCCTTGTCTCTAAGGGACGACGGCGCACGCAGAAAAAAAAGAGCGCAAGGCATACAGCACACATCTGCACCTACCTACCCTGTCTACGTGATAAAGCCGCCGCGAGGGGACAGGGGCAGCGTGTGGCAGGGGGGGGCGAGCGAGCCATCATCCACCAGGCATATGCATTCCCACGTGCATTTACGTGCTAACTATAATTCACACGGTGCTTGCAGGCAAGAGAAAAAAAATCAATGACGAATGAAAATACATGTCACGCGGGAAGAAGATAAATTAACGTTTAATAAGATTCGTTGAGGAGGCCGTCAACACGGCGTGATTCCATTACGACACAAAATGTGTAGAAATTTGCTTTGTTTTATTTCCACGGAATATTACGAACACGATCTGTTTCGAACGATTATCGTCATCATCTGGTCGATCTGCGCAATTGACATTTAATTCAAAGGAAACATCCAAGATAATGTATACAATAGCGTACCCTTACCATAACCATTATCTCCGAGCTAGTCATCATATATATTTTGGTCTCTAATTTCTGCGTGGAAAAAATGACATTTCATATCTATCCTGCTCGACGGTCCATCTCTCTGATTTTGCGTACGTGATCTGATCTACCGTAGAACTTCGGGGCTTGTAAATAATTTTTTTTTTACTTCTTCGCTGAAGTGATATTCTTGAAATCTGTAAAATAAATTTAACCTACGCCCAACGAGTGGTTCCCAAACTAGCCTCTCCGATATGCTTGTTACACTGCTGCGTGTTTGTCGTAACGATTTTTTACAAATCTATCGCTGCTCCATGCTTCAACTCGATCATACATCTATCCTGTCTCGTGAGGGTACCATAAATTCGAGGCATATTTGAGTTGAGGTCTAACTAATGAAAAGTAGCAGCGCTCTTTTACAGTGTCCTTACATTTCCCTTGTATCCTTTTTACGAATCCTAACTTTTTTATTTGCTACTCCAAAAATTTCCCGAACTCGACTTCTCCTACGACATATCTTTCGTTGTTGCAACGTCATTCGTGGCACCTTCGCAAAAGTTTGGCGTCATAGATTTAAAGCGATTTATTTTACGCTCAAACACGTCGGCCACAGGGTGGAGGTGCGATGCATATGCGTAAATAACGCGACGCCATGCATATCAGAAAACGCATACAGAGCGCAGACATAATCACTTTTATCTCCGAACACAAATTTCAGAAGAAAATAACGATCAACTTGAGCATGAAATGATCGATTCTCCCACCGCTGATGGTTGATCAAAGCACGAAAATATTGGGGGACTCTCTTGATCTAATATCAGGTGCGAATTTCATCACGCATAAAGGCTTTATAGGTAGGTGTCGATTTGAGGGAGATCATCTCAGCGAAGAAGTCAAAAATATATTACAAACCCCGGCATTCTAGACGAGATAACCTGTCGAACAGATGGATATAAAATGTCATTTTTTCCACGAAACATAAGAGATCAAAATAAATATGAACAAAGACTCGAAAATAATAGTAATATTTACATTATCTTGCATGTATTTATTTTTAATTGAATATCAGTTGACTTTGTTCCCGCATGACATATATTTTTTTATCATTGAAATTTTTGCACACAACTAGTTTCTTTCAATGTGACGTACGATATATGTAATATCTGCATGAGGGATTGCATGCTCACCCCCTACGGCACACGCCCTTGCGGCGGCTTGCAAGGTATTACGTAGACGAAAGACGGTGGAGTCTGGTAACCGTCGACAGAGAAATGAACTGGCCTCTCCACCTTGATGTTTGAGTTTCCACACGCCCCGTGGGCTTAGTACTAGGTGAACTCTACTCTCACTTAACACACCAACCTTCGGGTTTCATACTGTGGTTTGTAGAGAAATGTTAAGTAAAAATTTTGATACCATGTTGTAAGATAAATTAGTCCAAGTCTCCTTAATTTTCTGAAACCAGCCTTTTTTTTGGGTCTCGTGGTCTTGTGTTCTTATATCCTAATGAAGATTATTGATTATGGGACGTGCAAACTCATGCCGTTACGTAGCAAGATAAATTTAACCCCTACGATGAAGCAGGGACTTCTTCCAAGAGTATTTAGTATGCTCTGCAATTAACATAGGTTAATGCCGCTGTAAATACATATATAGTATGTCGAGTACTATATTGCATCTTTTTGCTATTACAGCTGTAAATATATTTCAAAATTGTGACATGGGGTTGGTTGAAAGGAGAGACTCTTTCTTCTCAACCTCGCCCCGAAATAATCATACTAATAGGTGTGGCCTAATAAACGTAAAATAAGAGCGCTCTTTAAGCCTTCTCATTCCTTCTTCCTTGAGTATTACTGTTACGAATCTTAACATTTTATTGGCTGTCCCTTACAATTTCTCGAATATGATTTCCCCACTACGCGACGCAAATAATAGCTAGTTATAACAGCACGTAAAAATATTAAACCGAGTCTTAAGTTTGTTAAAATGAATCTTGTGAATGCTTTCGGGTGAAATGCAAGTGTAAATAATCTTAGGGCAAATCATCTTCATGATAAAATGTCTTCCATTCCTCTCTTAGATCCTCGACGGAATTATAAAAATCTGAATTTTTATCGACGGTTTTAAGAAGAAAAACCCAAATGTCAACCACCCCTCTATCCGTTGGGATTAAAGTTGTACCAAGCGTCCCCCTCAGGTAAAAAAAAAATAGTTTCTATTCCCAATGCTTGCGGAAGGATGGGCATACAGCTTTCCTGACGGTGCAATTAAACAGAGTGAGACTGGTCGAATCAGGAACATCTGCTGTGAAGGTTTATTCCACCTTCTCGAAGCGATAGAATTCCTGCCTCAGCTGACTCCCGTCAAAGTTTTTCTTCCACCGCCAGGAAATGATGACGGATCCCTACTCCCTCGAGATACATAGGCGGAGAGCTGGTTTGCTAGATCGGCTCCTTATTAGTAATATGGATGACATAGACTACAGTTTACTTGTTGATATAGTCTGGGACAATACGTGTTGCTTGTTGACAGCACAGCTTTTATGGGGGGGTGGGGGGAGGAGGTGAGATTCCACAAGAGGTTGCTTGCATCGAAGTTGCAGGTGCTGGTGATTTGTCATCTCCCGTAGGCTGCCTCCAATGAGGTCCCTCCTATCTCCCAGACTGAAAAAGAGGAAACCATCCCCGAAATATTTCTTCCCAATGTTAATCATTTTAATGTTTCTTTTTTTTTGTGTGTGTGTTTGTTTGTGTATACAAGTGCATGTAATTGTATAATATCTGAAATTAATATTCATTTACAGCCTAAGGACACGACTCAGCTGCCGGCAACTTTGGCACGTCATTTCTAAACATGTTCACGATTACTCTATGCAATTGATGCCGACAAATGATGACGG
The DNA here is from genome assembly GCA_011762765.2 of Rhinocypha anisoptera. Lineage (NCBI taxonomy): Eukaryota > Metazoa > Arthropoda > Insecta > Odonata > Chlorocyphidae > Rhinocypha > Rhinocypha anisoptera. The sequence continues at coordinate 3,979 of WURS02088108.1, forward strand.
TTAGCGAAAAAAACTCGACTTTCTACCCTTATATCAACCCTCCGCAAAAGCTGCATTGTCAGGAACCGCAGATGCGTAGTGTCCCTTACCATGCCAACAACATTATTAAGGTTTATTTTGTCTGTATTACTGACCACAACCCGATCTTAGACCGTTGAGTACCGTGAGTCCATTATATTGGCATAATTTCGACACATTCCATTGTTCTGATGCCAGACAATGTGCGCGTCTGGCACTGCGTGGGACACACCACTCCTCCTTCCGAATGGCTCATGGATTTCGGAATTCCGTTGCCGCGATGGAGAGACTCCGTCTCACCAGACACGACCCAGAGTGGATTAAACAATTGAACGAAAAAGCAACTTTATCGAGGCACGCTCACTAATTAATTTTAAAGTCTACAAAAAAGATTAAAAAAAAAAAATCCCTTCCGGACGGAGACGGAATCGAGTTTACCCCCTCACGAAATAAAAAAAGAAGAGCAAAATCACTCATTTTCTGAAACTCATTCTGATTTCCTTGCTCCGGGAGGGAGAGTTTTGCTGGAACAATAGAGGGCATTCGACTGCACTCCTTTACTGATTCTGACCTCTCGTCGTGAGCCGATCTCCCCCCCCCCCCCCCCCCCCCCCGCCACACAAGGACACACGATACCCTCCCAATCTCACCCCACCGTAAATCAGCACCTCCTCCTCCTCACCTCCAATCCCCGACCTACTCCCAACATCCCTCTCTTCACTCCCATTCCTCCCTCCCACTATCTTGTCTCATCTCTTGCTCCCTCCTCCCATTACAATTACAAAATTACACTTTAAATCTATCCGTTCTTCAATACAAAATCATGTGATGTTGTATATTGTAGTAGGAAGGAGCTTGTAATACGTCTTTAACCACCTCGCTGAAGTGATCAGCTTAAAATTCTCCCTGCCACACGTCCTTGCGACGACTTGAAGGGTAATACGTAGAAGTAGAAATCTTCACAGTAAAATTAACCTATATTTTACCATGAGCCTAAGGATTGACTCACAACCGAATTCCCCCAATAAGTCCATTACACTGCCACGTTGATCGTAACAAACTAACCTTTCACAAATCTAGCTGCTTTACGTTGCATTCGATCTAACCCCCGAACTAATCCTCTCTCACGAGGGTCCCATATACTCGAGACATACTGAAGAAGAGGCATAGAAAATTAAAAATAATAGGAATTTTTTTACCTTTTCATTACATTAACCCGGTGCCCTTTTTTATGAGCCATAACTTTTTATTAGCTTTTCCACAAATTTTCCGGACATGTTTCGTCCACGTATACGTAATACGACGCTAGGGGGCGTGGGAGGGATACGCCATCACCGGGCATGAGTTCCCCACTGAATCATGCAGAGAAAGACGCACTTTACTACTGTTCGAGTGGCCGTTAGCGATGCTCAGGGGTGACCGTTGGACGGGTCAATGCGCGCTGTGCAAAGAAATGAAAGTGGAAACTTGGCAAGTGGAGAGGGAGGGGGGGGGGAGAAAGAGAGGAGGAGCAGTGACGGGGACGCGTATCATCTCCCTGTCACTCACGAGGTCGAAGGCGTGCCGTGGCGTAAATGTGGACGAGGGAATAATTGTTTCAAGGGGAAAGGAATTTTAAGGCGGAAAACATTTGTTGGACACAAATTAACCAAACAAGTGACTGAATGCATTGAAAATTAATTGTGCAGCATTACAATTTGTTCTTTTAGTATGAACATGTGTGTGTAGGGAAAGTCGCCTTTAGAAAAATATGTATGTATAATATATATTCGATGCGATATTTCTACAATTAAGAAAGGCAATTGAAAAAGTTTCCCGAAAGAAGTTTCTCTTATAATACTTATATGATACATCTAACGTAACTATCTTTCAAAATATTTATTGGACAAATACTCGGGCGATATTCCTAAAGCTTTTTGGTCTCATGTTCAAGAGGTCCAGGGAAGCAAGTGAACACTTCATCCTTGAATAACAACGGGGAAATTTACACTCACGGTTTAAAGGAGGTCAAATATACTAAAAACATTTCCCAAAGCGTTATCCCCAATCACTCCCCAGAAGCACCCGTGTCGCTGCCGGAGAATTTCCAGCAGCCAACGGCCCTAATTGTAATCTCCTGTCGGTGCACTGGACTCCGACTTACTCGTAAAGGCTTCAATTTAAATAAGTTTCCAGGTTCCGAACAACTGCGCACGTTAATAAAACAAAGGAGCAGAAATAACTCCATATTTGAAAATTATATCTAGAAAATGGTTATGCAGTCAAACCGTTCCGGGGAATTGGAAACCAGCCAATGTCAGCCTCATATTTAAAAACGCGATGCTGGGAGGGGGGTAGAGGGCAGGTGAATCACAATTAGGACAACCTAAGGAAAATCAATGGAAAAGAGGGCGGTAGATTGAAGTGAAACGTATATCATAGATGATGTAGTGACATCGAATCCGGTTGAATAAAGTTTAATTTAAAAGTGGAAAATTTCTATCTCCATTTTATTATTAGAGCATAAAATTGTAGGTTGAATAATGGCGTGCTTCGATTCCATCTCTTCACTCTTAAAACACCAGTAACGGATTCCGTATGTGCAGATCTTGCGAGGCACAACTGGCAATTTTCGTTCTGCATGTTTTATTCTCGGGAGAAAATAGCATTCAGGTCCATGCTCTAGATTTCATAAAAGCTTTCGATAAAATCCCTCGTGGGAAAAATTATTTAAAACTAGAAAGCTATTCGAAAGGTAAGAGATAAGATGTTATAGTCAAGTAAATAGGGAATCGTTTTCGGAGTTGCTAAATGCAATTCAAAATAATGAAAAAATGAAACCTGAAAATTGGAATAAAATTTGAAAAAAAAATACGTTGCGATGAACTTTTGCAGGAAGATTAGTTCACCCAAAAACTTTTTCGGTATACAAGAATTCATTATAAGAAACATAGACTCAGCTGAATATTTAGATGTTAAGATAACTAAACGCATGTCGTGGGGAAAGCATATTCGATAAATTTACGGAATTTACGATAAATTTACGGGAAGCCAAGAAAAAGTAAGGATTCATACGGATAATACTTGGTAAATGTATTAAGAAGGTAAAAGAGCGCTGTTACATTACATTTTCTAGGCAACATTGTGTTTATGTGCGAGTGTATCGGACCCTCATCAGGCAGGTTTAATTTTGGAATCAGATAAGAGTGCAACGCAGGACTGCTACGTTTTAGAAAGGATGTTATGATCAACGTAGCAGTGTAACGATGTTACTGGAGGAATTAAGTTCAGAAGCCACTCATTGTTCTTAAGCTAACTACAGATTACATTTTCTATGATAAATTGGAGGAAAATCACCTCAGCGAAGGGGTTAAGGGGATACGAAAAGTCCAGAGATACTACGTTACATCAGACCACAGACATAAAAATAAGAGAAATTTTCCAAAGAAGTGATAGCTTTAAAATGTCATTTTTTCCTCTTGCGATTGGAGAACAGATATATGGTGGCAATCATGAGGATCAGAGTGTCGTTTCAAGTCTGGTCAGCACTATCAGGCTCTTCAAACCGGGAGGAAATATATAAAAAGGTGATAATGGAAGGGTAGAAGGAATCCGAAGTTCGGAATAGCCTCCACAATTACGTTTAAGATTGCAGTTAGTTGGAGGAGGCTAAATAAGGAAACAAATATTGAAGTCCGTAGTCTCTTGCACACATGCTATACCTTCCTTTAAAATTCAAAATTTATCCTGCATGAGCTAATGATTGAATGTTTTGCATAAAATGTGTTGGTTTAATAGTGAAGTATTCCGATTTATTAGTGAATATGCTGTGCGTACCCCATGCCACATTCCCTATCGGGGGCTTACAGAGTATTTCGTAGACGTAGATATAGATTAGATATGTATGGTCTGAATATGTAAGATGAAAGATTGAAGGATTCAGGAGTCCAAGATATCTTGGATTCCTGAATCCCTGAAGACGATGGACGACTCGGACCTGACACGGAGGACCTGACCCGGTGTGAAACACGAGAACTTTTCACCCGTAGATGTAGATATATATATATATATGTAACGACTTCTGGCGAACTTGGGGGCATACGTGCGTGTGTGGAATGACATTCATGATAGTCGTGCATGGGTCACATTCGTCGATTCGATTGTAGGTTACAGTAAGCTAAATATCGCTTTTCGCCCTTCAATTTCCATTCCCTGTGTATTCTTCGTGCGCCAGTCGGTAACCCCAACACGCGCCCAGGGAACATCGGCGTATAAAACAGCGATCCACATTCAGTGCAATAGAGCCGATAAGAGAAGTGGCGGCGTTGCGGTGAAGGGCGTTTGTTTCTCGTCACCCCGTCGCGTCGTAATGCCGTCACGGAGTCAAAACTTTGAAAGAAACAATAATGCGATCACTCCTCGAGCGCCCTTTGGCTTTCTCCGGAAAGTGTGAGGGGACTCACACTTTCATTTCTCGCACATTTGGCATTCTTGCACATTGCAACTTTCTCCAACGGGCGAGAGGTACACCAAAAGTAAGGAAGGAAGTTTGCTTGAGTGGCCACTGTGTTCATGGTGACAACGTCGAGAAAAAAATGACAGCATCTTCTATGGAAGGGTTGTCCCTAACTGGCGGTCCGCGGGTCGTATCTGGCCCGCGAAAGTCTATTAGACAAAAATTCAGAACTTTTCTTTAAATGCCGTCCTTGTGAGAAAGGTTTTATAATCTAATCATCATTTGTTCTTGACAATTGCTGTCCCGCGCCCCGAACAACACAATGCTTCCCCTACCACCACAGTAAGAGCCGTACAGTCTACTGCGCATCGCAGCTCGCTCACGCCAAACCTCCCTCTCAGTGCCACTGAGCTGACTGTCGTCTGTCACTTCACTTCGTCTCGTCACACGCACCTGTTAAGTTAATTTCGCTTGTGTCATTAAGATAGAAGTGAATCATTGTTAGTTAACTCCTTCTTCATCTTGCTTTCTCGTCTTTAATTATTTTTATACCTTACCTTGTTAATTATTGTTATTTTAAAACATTAATTTATTACTATATGACCCGCAACCATATTATTGGTTAAGTTGTGGCCCTTGAGGCCTTGCAAGTTGGATACCCCTGGTCTATAGGGAGAATAGGGTGACAAGTGAAGGTAGTTCTAGCTAACTGGTTTTTAAGTAGTCAGTCTAAAAAAATTATGAGACCTTATTACTTCCACTTATTACCCTACAAGCCTGCGCAAGGACTTGTGGCAGGGTGTGAGCCACCGCCAAGCATTCACATGCACTCCAAAATGCAAATGTTAGGAGACATATAATACACACAGAATGAATCCACTCTCATGCAAAACGAAATAACAGAACACCATCCACAGCATGTGAGACAATGTAATACTGCTCACTACAAACATGCATGAAAACAACTACATATGCCGTCACAATATGCAAGGTCTAAACAGGAGCTCTTGACGATTCAATCAATAGATGCACTCATTTTGCAAAGCTGCATTTTCACAAGTTATAACCCAGTTGATAGTTTAGAAGGGGGAGAGCTCCTGTTTAGACCTTGCATAATGTGACGGCAATGGTAGCTGCTTTCATGCGTGTTTGTAGTGAGAAGTCTTACATTGTCCCACATGATGTCATCACCCAATGTTTGTAGAGTATGGGAGTAGAGTCTGTAGAACCTTGGTCATCATCCACATCATTTGGGACAATGTAAGACCCCACACTACGAACACGCATGAAAACAACTACAAATGCCGTCGACGTATGAATGGTCCAAACAGGAGTTCTTCCCCTTCTAAATTATCAACTGGGTTATAACTTGGGCCTTATAACTTGTGAAAATGCACCTCGTGAAAATTAGTACATCTATTGATTGAATCGCCAACAAAGTCGTTTTGGTGACGGACAACGTGTGAAAGAACGTGAGTCAAACACATCCTGCAAAATCCGAGGCTCTTGAGGAAGGAGGGGATTCCTCCCCACCTCCCCCCGAGGCTGTACCACGTTCCCAGCCTTGTCCTCCTCCTTCGGGGGGCGGGTGGGGTGTTGGGG
>WURS02088119.1:0-10032 GCA_011762765.2 Rhinocypha anisoptera
TTCAAACACGGACCCGTTTCCCGTGGTCTCCATCTCTCACCGTCGTTACCATCGTCCCTTACCGGAGGGGATGGGAGTGGAGGAAGGGAGCACATGCCGGAGAAAGTCGGGAAGGACGAGCAGGGAATTCCGTGCAAGACGATGGGTTGGTGAGGGGAGGGTAAGGGGGATGGGGGGGGGGGCGGGGGGGAGAGGAACGAAAACGTAGAGCGCATTCCGGCGATCGTGATGGACGACATTGCCAACCGCAGTCATTTGTCACTCCTAAAATGCACCTGTAGCTGGACAAGAATTACGCGGAGGTAGACCCCACCCCCTCCAGAATCCTCCTTCCCTCCCTCCTTAGAAATCCACCTCCCCGCCCCAGCGTGCTCTCTCCCTCCATCTCTCTTTCTCTCGACGCGGGAGTCCGTGACCAATTCGTCCGGTTTCAACCTCGCGACGACAGTCCCCGCGGAGTTCCCCCATACATAATTATAATGAACGATTGATATAGCTCTAAAAGTATTCCGCTATCGTGCCCCCTCGGGTGGATGCTCTCTTTTCTTTCTTTCTTGCTTCTGGTTCCATGCTCGTGATCCTCATTCCTCCGCGAGACTTTGAATGTCTCCGCGCCACGAAATGGCGGTAATTCATGAAAACCAGGTCGAATGTGGTGCTGTCATTTTACCATCCTCGAGAACTCTCCTGTTTCTGTTGGTGGCTGGGCGTAATTCCGTAATGCCGAGGGAACGGGGCGAGGTTAGGGGGAGTCTCGAATGTCCCCAATTTGTCTCGATTGCGTTCTGGGATTCAAACGGAAGGGAGAAACATAACATCCTGGCGAAAGATGAATGGAAGGCTCTTCTCTCGAGATAATGTGACTACCTGTGAGGACAATGCACTGATTATTCGCAGTAGTTATTATATAACTCATGGTAGTAGACAGGTTCAAATAATTAAAATAGTAATTCGGGAAAGCATTATTTATTAATCATTAACTTTGAAGCAATATTAAAAAGGCATTTTAACATTCGTAAGAGTCGATGTTCCTCTTCACCATTGTTTTTATTTTGTATCGGAAATTCTTGATTGATTTGTATATTCACATTGCTGAAGATAATTTGCACATATATCGAATGCTATACACAGTAGATACTAATATGCTTCTCTTCGCGCCTTTTTGCGAAAATAAACACATCACAGTATCTTTTACATTAAGGCAGATTCATTATATTCACACCTAATGTCATAGTAGGTGTACTATTGCATACTGCATATAGCCTTTACTCATTCCTCTTTGAAAGAGAGCTACACTGGTCATATTGTTATTCACTAGTATCACTTCACTAATATTCATCAGGTTTTTATTTATAAATTAAGCTTCCATTCATTAGGAATTGGTTTCCGGCGTAACCCTGTGGAGCTGATTAATTACTCCAAGAAACAAAACACTTTGTATTTCCACATGCCTGAATTGATTAAATAACGATCAAAGGTTTCTATGCGTAGCGTCATAACCAGATCGTTGTTAAATCATTTTATGTGGCAATACAAGTTTTTATTTCTTTGAGTTCTGTTATTTACTTTTACCAAGGCATTGCTGGTATTTGAATGGATCGTAATTGAATAATTGTAAATATTATTAATCATTTGAAAAATATTATAAAATTCAATTTATGACGCCGGATTATTTGAGAATATTGTTCAATAGGTACAAACTAATTCAATATGTCGAAACTAATTTATCGATAAACACTAGGAAAATACTTCATTAATAAAATATTTTCTCATTTTCTTAACACTCCATACCGATGCCGTCTACGTCTGGTTGAGTCCAAGTTGGTAGGGCATGAAATTATTTTAAGAACTTCATATTTGTGGGATATTCCTAAAATTTTGCATTCATGCTAATATAATTGATAAATTAAAGTTATATTTTATTTGATTACAGAAATTGACTTCCAATTTATAAAAAGTATTATATTTTATTATTCCTTATTAACTAAGTAATTTTACACAGAAGACCCATAGTTTAACTTAAGGTCATTGAACCTGACTTACTGTATAGCTGTTAAATAAGCTTTGATGAACACTTCAAAATGTCCACACTTTTATCCGCTTATTTATTACTTAACTTGTTAATTTGATTAATGAAGTTCTGATTTGTAGAATAACCATAATCAACCCCAGTATTAGTTTCTTTCGAATTCAGCCGTCAATTTTAAATAAAAAGAGCAAAGGAAAATGTTTTTCATTCTTCCCCTGCCGTTTTCGTCGAGAATTGCCCCCTTTGAATACTCTCACCACTTGTTATACACTGGCCTTTGATTGTAATCATCCTCTTTTATAAACATGTCATCACCGTCCGTTTTGACTACTCAACCTTCCTTCTTAGGAACTTATTTTACACCCAGTTCAAGCATTACAATGCCACGCTGGATAGTGCGTAATTAATCACCCAGAGTGAGTGAAAATGAGATTTTAAAGCGCTTTCAGGCCAGGCTCGCGTGACACGAACACCAGACGTGAGACAAGTGTGAAAAACTCCTTGGGGTGGTTTATTCTTCGGAGGGGTGAGGATAAAAGGGACGATGGAGGGTGGGCGGAGACGGCGGACTAGAGCTCTGTGGGCACATTGAATGGGTCCCAAGAAAAAAAATCATTGGTGGTAAGAATTGAACGAACAATGCTGAAAGAGTCGTTAGAGGAAGGACTAAAAGCTTAACGGTGATCTACGAGTAGTTGATAGGCCAGCGAAAGGTAGAGCTGTCCCTTTAAGTAAAATATGACTGGTCCCTACGTGCGTTTGCTTAATTAACAGCGGCTATAAAAATTATTTATTGAAATCTAAGCCCTTTTTTCGAGGCGAAATATCCAATTCTCGCACTATTCATTGACGCAGTGTTGTATTTTATTTTAGGTAATTAGTAAATCTATTTCAAAACGACATATTAATGTTGACTCCTTCCTTCCACCCAAATGTGCTTCTCCATTTTTTTGTAAAATCCTGAACTTCCTTTGGTAACCTAAAAAATATATTGTTTTGCAATGCAACAATCGACCAGCTCTCAATAACCGTAATGAAAACATATCTTCATGACGATATCTGACAGTTTTAAAGGGGAAGTATAAAAACATTAAAAATATTTTCTTATTGAACTTCTTTTTAACATATGACAATCTTTTAGTATTCGCATAATTTGCTGAAGCACTTCTATCAGATAGTAAAAGCACCGTCTTAAATCGATTACTTTATGACTGGGCGCATTTATGGTCTCCTTTTAAAGCTCGCTCGTACTCTTATCTTAATTTAATGAATCTTCAATTCTATTCTATTTCATTTCACCATTCGAGAAATAATAGTAAAACATTTATCATTTGAGCATTTCTTCATCTCAAACACTGGCATATTTAAATGAGGGCATTTAAATATATGCATTTAATTCCACCCGCTTTTAAATTGGTAAAAGAGCTGCTACAATCATTATTTCAACGTAAAAATATATATATTCTGGAAAAAAGCCTGTATTGTACGCAGTATGTTGCAATTTTATAGGTTCTTCATATTGGCGAAATAGAAAAATAATACGGAAAACCAAGGAAAAGGGTGTGAAAAATTGCTGAATCATTCATTTTGAAAAAAGAAAGCAACTATCCACAGAATATTCTATGGATAGTTGCTTTCTTTTTTCAAAATGAATATCTCATTATTTCACAAAATCACGCCTGATTCTTCTTTGCGTATTGCTGAATCATCTTTCGTATTTCACTCAATATTATAATGACACATTTCCTAAAAGAGAATGAATATATACAAATATCATTAATCACTTTAAAAATGTAGATACTTTTTTCCATGATGTAAACTAGTTACTCATTTCATTTGCATAAACGATATAGTCAATAAGCATGAAGGAAAAATGAACGCCGGCTAACGAGAAAAAATCTCTCAGCTTCAGTCCGCTCTGGCTCCCGCGCGGGAAGTCGCGTGAGATGAAATTATCCAATTCTATGCCACGGGGTGCATAGAGCTCGAGCATCCAATAATCGCACGCTCCTCCGTGGTGGAGAGGATGTTAATTGGCAGATGATGAGAACGGATTACCCCCGGCGTTCGCAGGGGCGAGCTGGAGTTTTAGAAAGTCGCCCCACCCCCCCTCCCCCCATCACTCCGCCCCGCATATTTCGACCGGAGCACGTCGTCACATCGCGTGCAGGCGAATTTTCCACCGATGAGTTCCGTGCTCGGTGTTTCGAACTCAGGGAAATCGGAACGGGACGTTAAAAAAAAAGCTTCCCGAAAGGGGAACGAAATGGCGGACTAATTTATTAGCTCCCCCTTAGAAGTTTCTTTATTTCTTCCCCCTTACCCTTTTTTTCCCTCCGATCCCTTTTTAGAACTACTCTTTATACTTTCATCGCGTTCCCTCTTTGTTTCGTTATCGGCTTACGAGCCAAGAATAAGAATTCCTCGGAGGATGTGGTTGCTGGAAGTGATCTTATAAAGCTGTGCGTGTTCCTCGTTCCTCGACTGGAATAGTAAAGTCCTTGTGGTTAAGAGGTCCTGTGCGGCATACCGTGACATCCGAGAGGCTCTCTAAAACTCAAGAAGTAAAATTAAATGTACAGACTTGATGGAAGACGTTAATGATTTATTTCATTAATCAGCATCGGGAATCGATGACGTGATTTTTTAGACCTTTCAAATGGCAGTTTATCCCCATCAGTTTGCGTTAGGAATGGCTCTTAAGTTGGCTTCACATATAAATACTCAATTATATAATTATTGGCGCAGCGGTTGGTGTCGAGTAGTGACATCATCGTAACTCAAACCGCTGCTAAATTTTTAGGCTAATTAATGATGTAAGAAAGGCGATTTCTTCTCTCACCAACTAATTAATGATGGTTAAGCCAACTCTCTCAAGTCGAACCACTTCAATTCTTGGATTCATGTAGGTGATGTTTGTTTTATAAATATGTTTTCGTGATTTTTAAGTGGCGTATTCCAATGCGTGTCATTTCAATTCCTTCTTCGACAATGCGCGATATAATTGATGCTGTATATGGAAAATATCACCCAATTAAGGATTCCTTAGGGAAACTTACTTAATTCTCTGGACACTGAGACTTTATAAAAGATGTTTAAATAACTTCATCCATATCACTATCGTTCATAAAATATTTTACCTAAAATTTTTTTCAATGTAATCAAAAATCTCTAGCTATCAAAATTTTCTCTACTCCTGTGAGTATTAGGAAAAAATATTTTCTAATAGCTTCCTGTTATTTATTTATATGGATAAAGACTTCGGTTTCCAAACTATTAGCAGTTGTTTTCTCTGCATATTCGAAGGGTAATAATATATTCCGGCTACGTTTTCATTTAGACGCTTTGTTCCATAATTTGTTGTGGAAGGATTTATTAATGGGCTACAATATAATGAGGGTTTTGTAAATTCTGATCTTTGACGTGACGCAATTGACACAAGTACTTATTTAGCATCTAGTAATCCTCGCACGAGAAATTCGAAAGGCATATCCAAAGTTTGAATCGGTGTTCACTGTCACGGCTCCATTCTCTTCTGTGAGTCACCAACTTCACCGTTCACTCTTGTGTTGCCGCGCCACTCCTGAAGGAAGGAGGCTGTAGCCGTGGAAGTGAACGGTCGAATTTATTTCGGAATCGCCTCTCTTCCAGCATTACTCCCACTTAGTGGGCGTCTTAGTGGAAGTTCACGGAACAAGAGACTCTTGGAAAGCACAATTAGAGAAATGGTCGATACGGAAGCCAAGGAAACCACGCCACCACCCCATGACCACCCAGAGGAATCATTGAAGCCGGGAAGGTAGAAAATCCGGCGTGCTATCCCTACGTAAATTAACCTCTCAATCTCGGTCAGAATTAAACAAAAGATTAAATGAAAGTATGAGAGTGAAATAAAGCGAATGAGAGGAGGCGGTGAGACAATGGAGAGGTAGGAGGAAAAAATGCAAGGGAAAGTTAAAATTAAGGGGAAAAGTTGATCCTGTCGGTAACGCAGCATCCTAAACAGTGGGGAGAGCGTAGTTTGGTGGAATGGTTCCGGAAGGCGATCCCAGATGGAACCTGGGTTCCTTAGGGGAGCACCAAGGAGATATTAAATCGAGTCCTCTCGTCGCTTCGCATTCAAGAATTGAGACAACCCGGAGGGAAAGATCAAAATGAATTTTTAAAATTAATTAAGATTTGGATGCGCAGGTACTGAATAAATGGCAATTTTTATCCGGTAATCTTTTCAATACACGTAATTTACAAGTAGACTGTAATGAACACTAACGTACTTGAGTCGTCCTGAATAAACTACGCAACCCCAAGTAAGCGTCTTGAATCTGCATCAGTTGACCCCCTGGCTACGATGATACCTTCTCAAGGATGGGAAGTAGGTTGGTACTGCAATTAGACAGGGTGATAAGGTTGCGGAAGTCAAGATGGGTCCCAAAGGAGTCAATTAATTCCCTCATTTTGGAGGGAATCTATTATCTCCAATTCCATAACTCGATGTGCTTAACATGTAAAAAGAACTAGAGCAGTGTGAAGAGACGCGTGCTTTCACTTACTATTTCCTATCTTCTACTATTTCCTATCTTGGAATACCTGCATAGTTTAGAATGATCTTCATTTCAATATCATTATAAGCTAACTTAAATGTTGCTAGGTTTATTGAATTGAAATAAATTTAAAAACTTCTTTTTGAGTGGATTCGTCTCTTTGAAAATTTATTCTATTTTATCATAGAATTTTCACTAAATATCTTTGACAAGACCTAGCACAGAAATTAGACAAACGACCCAGATTTTAGTGCTCTTCCATCCTCATCCAAACTACTTGCTATTTTTTTAAATTCCTGACTCTTAATATTTTTTTATTATTAAATTAAATTTAAATTTATCACTTATTATTAATATTAAATTGTTCAGTCCAAATTTTTAAGTCATCAGTTAAAGAACTTAAAGTTACCGTAAAAAAGTACAAACACTACAGGTGTTTATTAGCTTTCATTCACTTTACTAGTCTGTAATGTCAATATAGTAATTAGATCACGTCATAAGAGTCTGGAAGTATTTCTCCTAATCATTTTAATATTTAATAAAGCATTAATTATCTTAAACAGTATAAATATCAAATTAAAAATAACTTTTCCCTGACAACATTACGGTTATGGTTATATGAAACTGTTAATACTCTTGGGATAACGGTAAGTTGTTGTAAGATGCACAGGAAAATTTACCAGTTTTCCAGGGTAAGACAATTTCTAACTAAAAAAATGAAGGAGTTCTTGTAGTATTTATGCATAAACTCCGTGAAGCTATTTTAGTCTTTCCTCATATCTGTTAGCCATTATCTCAGTGATAAATATATTCGACAAAAACTTTGGCACTAAACGAAGAGTATAACTTACACTAGGCGAAATTCAACTTCTTACCGGCATTTTGGAAACTTGGGTATCCAGCCATAATAAAATCACGCAGAGTTTGGTCATTCAAAATGCTAGAAAGGAAGCAATTACATTTGAGTCGAAGAAATTTACGAGTACATATGCGCCTCTGTAGTTGGGTACTCATATGATGAGTACTCATTCGAGAGCATAGGGATAATTTAGTGTTCAGAAGAGATTAGATTTCATGGCATTGTTTCGAGACGCTCTGGATGGTGTTTTACCAACTTAACAGTTAAATATGCCCTTAGCTGTTTTCGTATACAATTTTAATTTTTTCAGCACAATTGCTGAAAAAAAATTAAGGACGTAATTACTATTAAAATTGGTGTATAACATTTAAATCGATTTAATGAGCTCTTTTGATACAAGTGAACTCTCAAGATTGAGCAATTTATTGAGTTTAATTCCGACATTTTTCATTAAATGCTAAAATGGAAATAAATAAAATTTAATGAAAGACTACTGTATAATCTAATTGCTGCTTTTTTTTCTTTTTAATAATTTTAATATGAATCTCTGCTCATATTAGTTTGGGTAACTCTCATTTTGATCAATTACTCCTTAGCAGAATGTAATTATGATAGCAATTTGTTTGCAAAGGAATTTTTAACTTCAACTTCTAAAGAATATTAAAATTTGTACCTATTTAGTATTTTAGATCGGTAAAATTAATTTTTAAAATTTTCTATTTTTATACAGAAAAAACAGTTGATAAAAATACGGATTCATTAAAATATTTCAAATGAAGAATTACTTCCTCTAAATTTTTTATGTTTACCAATTAATTCTCTTTAAATACTCACTGATTTTATTATGTGGAATCAATTATTTGAAGAGTAGCTACAAAAATACTAACATCCATAAATTACACAGGAAAATCAAAGTTCAAAGTGTGACTTTTCTGATATACATAGCTATTTAAAAGGAAATCATTGTGAGCAGAATTGTAGGAATAGGTAATGTGCAAATCAGTGGATGTGATATTTTCTCTTACTATTAATAATATGTAAGGCAGAATTATTTGACCGTGTATCTACGTATTGGGATAGTGCTAGAATTTTAGAATTTAGACATTTTTAAAGAGATTTTTTATTTTTTGTTACACGTATGATATAAGGCGTAACTCGTAATATATATGCCTCGGACTTAGTGGGATGAGTCATCAAACCAATTTTAACTAGAAAAATTCATTTAATTAGGAAGGTGACCAGGATTGATTTGAGGATATTTTTGAACTCATAGTTAATTTTCAAAACGATGAATACATTCATTTTGCCGTTAAATCATTTGTTTAACTGGTGGTTTCCAAATATTATCTTATGGTTTCTGATAGAAATATAATCCCGGAAGAATTATCAAAATTCACTTACGAAGGAGCATTATTTAAGGAGAAACTTCTTTATATCTGGATTATATCTTTCATTATACGATTTGTCAGGATTAATCATTTGATATGTACATCACTACTGAGTTACTGTTATTATTTTTAGTGATATAAACAGTGGGTATCTTTTAGTAGTTGGTTTAACAATAGTAAGGCAGTAGAGAAAAAAAGTACTCACTTCCATACAAAAAGTGACTGCAATTTTCCTGAAAATGTGGCACCAATTCGGGTGACATCAAAGGTGGTAATTAGCCCCCATGCAATCAAACGGTTAAACTCCAGCGCAGTGACGCATACGGGAACTTATTTCAGTGGAAGACACAAAAACTTTTGCGACTTTGCCCGACGACCATTCTCTGGATTCGCCCAGCTCGCTGTTTTGCTTGAGAAGGATGTCGACTGCGAACGAGGCAGACCCGAAGCGCCAAACTTCAAGCAAATGTGTGTCGGTGAGTGTGAGTGCAGAGGGGGCGGAAGGGAGAGGGCGGAGGAGGATGCGGAGGGCTTTAGCTCTGGGACTACCGCGCACACCGGCATGGTTTTTGCGGTCTCTGCTCGGCGTCCCAACGCCTCTGACGAGACGCTCAACGGAGGACCAGATCGGGAGGGGGATTTTCCGTGGTTGCTGTTCGAGTTGCATAACTCACAGGATTTGAACATCATTTCATTGTCATGACTTGAGAATCTACATTGTAAGGAAGGCTTTATGAGAGACTTCGTGCTGATTTTACGAGAGGACACTGTGTGGTTATTTGCCACAGACTTTCCAGGGATATGACTCAACAACTTACCTTGGAATCAGTGCTCGTCTGTCATTTCCTGCTCAAGTTGTTTCAAGAGTGATTATTAGGTTTTTCAGAGGCTCTTTGCAGTTGTTACAGTTAGGATGGAGAAGAAAAGAAAGGCCTCTAATTTAGAAATTAAATTTTCTATCATTGAGGCCTGTGGAAGAAAGGACGCTAATATATCTGAAATCGGCCACCATTATGGCTTGTCGTCATCAACTTTGTTCACCATTCTGAACAATGAAGGAACATTTAGGGCTCGTGGTAGCCCAGTGGGTAGAGTGCTTGGCTACTGACCGGGGGACCCGGGTTTGAGACCGGGTGAGGACCCTCTGGACACCTCCAGCTAAACCCAAGCTGAGTGATTTTTCGGGTACCATATCTTAGTGGGAAACCATAGGCG
>WURS02088130.1:0-10032 GCA_011762765.2 Rhinocypha anisoptera
CCGAATTAAAGTGAGAGAGATAGCAGAGGTTATGAACATGTCAAAAGAACATGTTTGTCACATATTAAATCAACATTAAGGCATGAGAAAGCTGTCCGTAATATTTTTCAATGTAACAATAAGAAGCAATGTATGGTATAAAAATTAAATTAAAGACGAGAAATCAAGACTAAGAATGAGTTAACAGACATTGATTCACTTCTATCTTAATGACACAATCAAAATTAACTTAACAGTGACGAGACAAAGTGAAGTCAGTCAGACGACAGTCTGGCTCAGTGGCACACGGGAGGGAGGTTTATGGTGCGCGAGCTGTGTTGCGCAGTAGTCTGTTTTTGCGGCTCTCGCAGTGGTGGTGATGGGGGATACACAGTGTTGCTCGGAGCGCGGGGGACAGCACTTTCCATGAACAAAGGATGATTAGATTATGAAACCTTCTTTCTCACAGGGCAAAATCTTTCTGAATTTTTGTCTAGTAACCTTTCTCGGGCCACAGCAAATGGCACCGCGGGCCGCCAGTTGGACAACCCTTGATATAGATGGTTCCTTACCCGGAGTGAGTGAACATAATCCTGTTAAAAAGTTTGAGAAATTAAGTTGAGCTGAAGTGAGGACCTTGTTTCTAATCTAATGGTATCAATCACAGTCGTGGCGCATGGAGACGCAAGTCCGTTTTTCGGCAGATATCTTAGTAACTCCATTCCTCCATGCAGGTCTCGTCTCTCCCGTCGTATCTTTTCTTTTATGAATTATTTTTATTGTCGCCGCCTACTTGTCGAATTCTTAACTACTACGTACCTTAGGTATTATTATCACCGATAAAGTATTGTCGGACATCGGGTTGAGAGTGTTTACTTCCAGCTTAACTTTCTTAGGAAGCCTCTCTTGCCAAGTAATTCTCGATACTTCATTGATCAGCGTGTATTAACGTTGAGTCTCGGTGAATTAGAATTGTTTAAAAAAACAATTCTGATGCTCACCGTGCCTGATGAATGATCATCAAATCGCATGTGATTGATCACTTTGATTGACAATCACCGAAGTTATTCAACTTTATTGGTTTTTTTACCCCGATTTAACTTGTCGGATTTTAAATGTGAGAGTTGCGTTGTTGATCCGTGTTAATGTTTCTCGCGGAGACGAATAGAATGAATATCCCAAGACATGTTCTTGTGATCGAGCGTCGATTTTTGTTCTTGGAACCGAAACTAATTGCTGAACCGAAATATGACGCTTGCACACTGACAAAGACCGATAACTAACGAAGGGCTGGTGGCAGCCGACTTGAAACTCTTATTTAATATAAGGTTTGATCGCCCGGCTTCATGTAAGCTTCTCCGCCAGTATTTTGCACACCACAGACCAATGAACGTAGCGAATTGAATGCCGTTCCAAGGCATTTGGTAATCATGGAGGTGAAAAAAAAATAATGTTGGTAGGCGGTGCGTTTTGATTTAAAATAAAATTGAGATGGTGCAAAAAGATATATTTAAAGTATATATCTTCGGTATATAATGATATATCTTCGGAGAATGTTTCGTCACGTAAGAGGTCTTACTTATCGGCTTTTTTGAAAAAGATAAGATCTTTGAAATTATCGAGCTCCTTCGCGAGTTCAGTGATACTAAAGTGTTACTGCCTCGAGAAATATATAAGAGTGTTTGCGTGTTCTCCGATGTGCAGCATTAGTAGAATGAGCGGAGGTCAAAATAAGCATAGGGAAGTAGGTTTTTTTTTTAAGATATGTCATAAGAGACTATGGAGTTAGTCCTTTCACCCGGAATAAAAGACTTTTTTAATGTCACTTCATGTCTTACGTCACGATATAGGGTGTTTTCTTTGGGGTTTTAACAAGTGGAGCCCAACCTGTTTGTACAGCAGGTCGCAGTTAAAAATGCTTTCTAAATTAACGGCGAGCAGGAAAAAAGTGACTTGCACTAAGATTATTATTTTTTTTCTCAGGCGATGGAAGAAAATCGATCCCGATTCATTCTTATGGAGACGTACTCGCTTCAGCCGGCAGCAGCTTATTACCCTGCGATTTTTAGGCGGGTCGGATCGAAGAACTTTCAGATGCTGATTAGGTCACACTAGAAGCGTCTCGCCGGAAAGCGTCCAGGTGGCGCTAAAGCTCATATCTTGTCGCATCTCTTAAAACAACCGTGCTTTCACTTTTACGGGAATCTTATCTTCTTCCTCCTCCTCCACTTCTTCTTCTCGTCCGCCGATCTATGTGTCCCGTCGTAATTAACATCGCCCCCCCCACCCTCCCCACCGATGAATGTTACTTCCAGGATAGGAATTAATATAGGAGTGGCGGAAATTTACATGTGCCACGGATCAGTGCGCAATAGAAAGCTTCTGTTGCCTATGTCTTAGCGAGTGGGCTCCCCCCTCCAGTCACGTCGAAAACACAAAGAGTTCACCCGCCGGTCACACGGCAAGCACCGAGTTCCATCCTGGATAGGAAAATAATGAATAACGCGTGTAAAATGTTAATGTGAACGGTGTTGCAATCGGTTCCTTTAAGGTCTTCCTGAATAATGATAAAAAATGTATTTAAAATGAGGGAGCGCCACCTTCTTTGAAATGGAACGGGGTTTTTTTTCAAATGAATATTTATTTTAATTTGAGGTTAAGATACGTGCGTTGTCCCGAGAAGGAAAAATATCACCTTTTATAGTACCTCTTCCGCAAAAGAAAAAGAATTCAACTTGAAAAACTTCTCAGTCGATTACGCTGTGATTTTTTAAAAATTTCACCGTCGGCGGCAACGCTTTTTTTTAATTGAGTCGCGTTTAAATAAAAAAAAAACCGGTCCAATAATCGAAGACTGTTCGTTCGACAACAGAAGACCGAGCTCAATTTAAGTATGTCAGCTTTGCATGTGGTCCCTTCCATTTTTAATTCTTCTCATTATTTTTTGAACCGAAGTGAAAATAATTTACCGCCTTGTACGTAGTATTGATGCCTATACTATATATTGGTCTCGTGATGCAAAAATCATTTCAAAACGTAAGATGTTTGTAAAAATATATGTATGCATGACTAAATCACTAACTTCTCAGGAAGTAAACATTATATCTGATTGTTAATGATAATTGTGGATAAAATAATAATTACCAAATTCGTCCATAGCCATTACTGTAAAATTTCTTCGGTGTATGGAAAATGCTTTTGAACCTCGAGTCAAATAACTGAAAAATTTTCCATATCGTTTTTACTCTGTTTACTCAACCTCATCTGAAAATTTATTATACCTTTCAATATGTTGCAATATCAAATCAAAATTTATCAAGTATTTACACCCAAACTTACCCTCTTATTGGTGATTCAGTAAGGTTTTCTCTGTGTAACTTAAGTCAGTACTTACTACTATAATAATAATTTATTTATTTATTCCACTGTGTAAATTTTCGCGTACACAATTCACAATACTTAAATTTTCGAAAGCGGAATATAGGTACCCCAAAAAAAAAGTCATGTTTTGGGGTTACCGTCAGTTACCATAACAAGGGAAGGCAGTTTGGCTGGTGATGATGTACCACACTTCAACATATAGGGGCGTACCGTCAGTCGTCACTTAAACGTTAGTACGAATGAGACCTTGTTGTAGATCAAAAAAGAACGAATAATGCCTGAGTGACTCTTTTCTCTTCGTCAGTCGTTACTAGCACTACTCTTCACCGAGGGCTAGTGTGCACTTGATACGTGACGTCATCCAAGTACGTTTACAGGTAAACGTCACATTTTAGTAAAAAAAAAAGAAAATCGTAATATTAACGCTTCGCATTTACTTCAATCAACTCTACCGGATTTTACCGAGCTTTGATATATCCTCTGGGAATGTCATCCAACTGCTCCCAAAAGATATGCCTCCAAATAGACCATTGCGTTTTCATTTATGACCGCCATATTGTTTAAGTCCCGACTAGTACTTCCAGTGAACCCCGAAACTACCTAAACTTTGGGATCCGTTCAAGGGTGAGTCGACCCGTCACGACGAACGGATCTATTAGGCGTTCGTCCTAAAAAGTGACGTATCTAGTTCTAGTTGGCGAAGTGACGACTGACGATACGACGCATAGTTAGTAGATTATACTTTATAATGTCCTTTCGTTTAACAGTATCATATAAATAGGTAAATGTAAACCGGCACAGTGGATAGTTATCACATCACACCAGTGGGTAATCACACCGTATTTTTTAAGGTATTCACTGTTTAGCAAGAAGCCATATTTTATTCTTACATGAAAGCATACCAATAGGATTTACATAATCTAATTCACTAGTTAGAGCTTTGGTGGTAGGTACGAAAATGATAGCTTAAAAGCTTCATTGTTGGGCTTTGGGTTTTTTACCCCATATTTTAATTTTAAATAAATCAAGACTTTCGTCGCAGGTTACATAGGTGACCCCCAGGAGTTTTAAGTTCCCGCTATATTATTTCATATGACCTTCATACACACCTCGGTTATCCTACACCTTCCTGGCTACCAGGAACGCTATTAGTCTCCAAATTTCCGCTCTCCTCACGCCTGCTGAAAGCGTACCAAATCACTCCCACAACTTTTCTCTCCAATTCGTGTCGATGGGTTAGCCACTACAAGGTCAATGTTGAATCCACAACAGGCCATCTAGCAAACCGTATTTTTAATGTTTTTCCCATGCCTATAGTACGGTGTAAATGGATAACAAATGCAATGTGTGCACGCGAAAGTTGACCTTCCAAATGAAGTACGCATTACGGCCGACTTCCCTGTTCCAACTTACTTCCAAATTAATAATGGAACAATAATAATAAAATGCCTTCTTTGGGATGATTTTGAGACTTCTTCAAGATTCATTAAAAGTTAATTCATCGGAGTTATTTTTAATAAAGGCACATTTTCCAAGGAGCACTCTCCAAGAGGAGGAAGCAAACAAGAGTATACGATTGTGCTCGAGGAATTAATGGAGAGGATACCTGGCGGAGAGCAAATTGTAGCAATGGGAGGTCTGAATAGTCTCTTTCTGACTTTATGATACCTAGCAGCGGCGAAAAATGTAGTTTTGACGGTTACAAAAACAAACAAAGATGTGGTAGACATGATGGAGGAGGGCAGGCAGTTGTTGGATATAATTCTAAAAAGGCAAGAAATACGAATACAAGGGATACTCAAGGTGAATGGCTGTTGAAAACTATTAAATGGTAGTTTCTTGAATGTAGGATAAGCAAGGAAGAGGCATAAAAAGAATAGATTTTAAAAAAGGGATTTTATATACTATTACTTTTTATAACTTTATAACTTTTTAATAATTTTTACTTCCCACTGTGACTTATGAGTCACCTTTGACTCTAAGTTAACATTCAGGGAACACATAAATAGAATGGTTGCGAAGGCGATGTCCGCAGTCGGCCTTCTTCATAGACACATCGACATAAGAGACCCTATTTCCCTCAGGACCGTGTTTTTCGGATGTGTCCTCCCCAATGTAGAGCACTGTTCCCTTATCTGGTCGACCGCCTGCCTCTCAAACCTAGCAATAATAAGCCGGCCTGTTATAACTTCTTTGCCGCCATAGCACGTCATCGCATCCCCTCCCTCAAAAATTCACCCAGAGAATTCGTTCTCTGCTGCCTAGGAATTTACCACCTCTCTCCCACCGGCGAACAGTCCTAGACATGAAAGTTCTCTATAAAATCCTCGACGGGTCTCTCCGAACCGATATCACACTTCCATTATTTTCCATCCGCGTTCCTTCACGTCCAACCCGTGACCATAATCTTCTTCAAACCCCTAAATTCCGTCTTTCCAATTCACATCGATCTCTTTTCCACCGAATCCCTACAAGGAATTCAATTCCCTTGCCACTCAGTTTCCCTCCTTGGATCTATCCTTGTCGCGAACCGTTATCCAATCCTTACTTTAGCATAACTTACTCATTATAGCTCACCCCCACAGTATACTCCCTTAATTTTACCTAATCCTCCATGTCATTTGTAAATATTTCTTTATGTATTATTTATGTTCAATAATTTTTTGTTGTATATTATTTTTTTCTGTTTTATTTATTGTATTTATACAACCAGTGTAAGGGGCCTTTGCGCTTTTTTTTGGCTGTTTTTAATATAAATAAATATAAGAGTTGGTGGGAAGTGTTAAGAGATGTAGAGGGATAGTTACAGGGCGGAGCACAGCAGTTTAATCGCATTCATCATAAACCATTCCTTTTTACTGGGAGATTATCAATGACTATCATTACTCTAAGAGCCTAACGCTCTTTTCTGTAATCAGTGATACCATTCTCAGTAATATTAGTAGGTATATGCCATGAGGCTCGAATTAAGCTTAACCCTCCGGTGCTGGAGATGAAGGCCAAAGGTTAATGATCAGATAAAGTACGCAAAGAGGAAGTGTGTCGAAAAGTGGAAGGGGAAAGGGCAAAATTGATAACTTTAATAATCCTCGGTTATTACACCTATCATAGTGAATATGATAAAATGCTATATACAGTCATATCTACTCGATAACTTTTCCCGGTTCTGTTAATTGGCCTCTATAATTAGCCAAAGTAATTTTCAGACTATTTGATCATTGTATAATAAATCGCAGGTCACTAAAACAAACAAATATTAATTTATTAGCATATGACTTGCCTTATTCTTAACATTTTAAAGTTGAGAGGTAGTAAATTTCTCTTTTTTAAACCTTACCTCAACTCAATAAGACATATATATTGACTATCGTATGCACTATTTATGCTGAAATTCATTATTTTTTACTTTTTTCCAAACGAAATTACCCTCATATTCCACTTTGGTCCTGTACATTCCTCGGCGTTTATCAAGTTGAAAGTTCCTCTCTCGCGCCAGGAGAGCTTATCTCGTCTAGGGTAACTCGATTTGTCCCTTTCGTCACTAATAGCCTCCTGCTACTGGCTAATTGAGACTAGTTATGCAACATTGCGCTAATCGTTGAGTGACCGTTACACGCAGAAGGTATTTCTTGCCTTTTGGAGTGTATTAGGTGACCTTTACTTTAGAGCGGACGTCAATTTAATGCAATTTCCAATTTCCTGCACGTTGATGGTCGGCGGTTGCTTCATGCTTCTAGCGATCCTGTGGCACCGCGGAGGAAATACGTTTTTTGTGTCAATCGGGTCACCTACTTAGCACTCTCACCGCCAGTTCATAATATAATTACGGGTGAAGAATTTTACAATGAGCAGAGCGCGTGCAATCCACTCGAGCGTATAGATTAGTTGTTCGAAGTGAATGAGAGCGATGACCTCATTCAATAAATTATTTATTTTTCACCATAATTTTACTAACTCCTTTTTTAATCGTGTGTTTTTATTGCCCCTTCATGATTATTTTTTCTCGGCACGTTTATTAGACACGGATAATATCGTCTATTGGCTTGTTCGATGACATTGGTCGCCAACTAACATTTTCAGTCAACACGTTTCAGTCACAGAGGGGATGAAAATAATCTCCTCTACTTGAGGATATATTGTTTCTAAGGAATGTCTTCAGGTTTATCTCACCTCGTTGAATTCCCAACGAAGAAAAAAATTATTCTTGGAGTCTACCATTCGCGTCGGATATAAATAGTTGTGCTTGACAGTTATAATAACGTTTATAAAAACATAGTTACGTCCTCATTGCGTAAAAAATCAATAAATATGTTTCAGGGAATAAATTTAATAATTTCAGTCTTCAATTGGAAGTTTCTAACATCCAAAAAAGACAAATAATAAGTTATTCTTCAAAGGGTAATTTACTGTAGGAGGGATTAAATTAAAATGCAGAGGGGCGAAATTCATTCTTGGGGTTCATCAAAAACCTACCTTAACCGGGAGATCAACCCCTTGCATCAATAAATCAATACACACAGAACCAAAGCGAGTTGACTCCAAACTTCAAATATCCTTTTATAAAATTCTCATCTGTCATAGCAATCTTGTATTTTGTTTTTTGTAAAACTATGGAACTCATTACCTGCGTTATTGAAAAATGTAATAATATTAGACGTTTTAAATTACAAAATAACAAGTATCTCTTAGATACTTAGATGTTACTTAGTACTATTTATTTGTATAACACTTTAATTAAAAAGTCCTCTATATAGCTCACCTGCTAAAATCTATTTCATATACCACGATGTACTTTATGTAACTGGATATGTATGTATGAGTGTATCTATATACTCATTCATACAGAAATAACAGCCATATGGCGAAAATATCACATTCAATGATAGTAAATTAGGAAAGGGATAGGAACACACATAAAAGGACGAACACATTGCGGTTGAAAATATATGATGGATGCCGACGAATTCATATGAGAAAAAGCTTTATCCTCAACCGGGACTCGAACACCGGACCTCCTCATCGCGTTGAGGCGTGCTTTAGCCAACTATACACATGTACACTACATACATATGTGTATATATATATAGGTCTATGTGAGTGTAATTCAAATTATTGTACTATTTTCCTTTGGTCTATGTTTTCTGTTTTTTTCTTGATGTAAATCTGTCCTTTTTCTCAAGTGACGCTGTTGCCAGAGGACATAATAAATTTATTCTATTCTAAAAAAAAACCCGCAGGTTCTGTGCACACACAAATATATGTGCCTCTTCCAGTTCATATTGTACCTGATGATGCCGTATCACGGTGAAACGCTCAGTGCCGCAGATAAAAGCTGTGGAAAAGTACATTATTCTGTGCCCATATGTATGGGTTTCAGGGAAACTATAAAGCCTCTTCCATGATCGTAAAGAAGCGCTAATTGTGACAGACCAAAGGGAATGGTTTTTATTTAGGGCGCACACGTGACTCCTGACGTAATGTTTCTTCGACCGTTCGAAAGAAAATCACTACGAGAACCGGAGTTCAAAGTCCGATCAGACCGACCGTGAGGAATTATCCACGCGGCGACGCCCACGTCGAGGGAGGGAGCGACTGGAAAATGTTGTCACTCCCCAGGAAATTGAGCTCGGTTTCTCCGTATGGAAACCACCACTCCCAAACCGCCGACTCATTACCAGCCAGGCTTCCCTTCGAACTCGGTGTATATATATATATATATATATGAAAGGAAAGAAAGCTTTATTGGGGAGGCGAACGACAATGTATGACATCCGCGTTATCCACGCGAGCGTTTTTTTTTTAATCTCCAGCTTTTTGCTAGAATTGAGTCTTACCTTCATTCTCTCGCACTGTTAGCATTTTCCCCGTTAAATTCGATTAAAGTCCGTGGGAACGAGCGTGTTGCTTATTTACGTTTTTTCCCCCCTACCTTCCTTTCGGCGAAATGAACGTGACTGTCATATCAAACATTGGGAAAGTTTAGATCGAGAAGAAAGGAATCTTTTACGTTGTGAGAGGAATGAAGGGTTTGGTTTGCCTTGAGTTTTTCCCTCTCATCATCGTCCTCCTCCCCGCCGGCACAACACCTTCATTTCCGTTGCTATCCGCGGTCCGCGAGCCAATTCAATAACACATCCGTTCCGGCCGAATCCCAATCCTAATTTCCGTGTAGACGAAGCTCGAGGAAGCTGTCGCGCTCCTGTAAATGTCTTAATCTTACTGTATGATGCAGATGGCACCTTTCCAAAATTAATATTATTCATTTAAAAGGAGATTACTCATAACAGCAGTATTAGCTGGCTTGATATGGTGGAAGTTATCCATTACGGAAACCATATCACCACTCCCTCCCCCCCCCTCCCCTACTTGACTTGTATATATAAATGCAACTAAATCTGTAACTTCACCTGATGATGACACAACGTGTCGAAACCTAGGTCGTTACATTAAAAATTTGTGGCGTTCACCAAGTGTTTTTCATTTCCGAGATTACTCATGTTTCATAGTAGCTGTACTAGTAGTATTTTTGTTTATAGGGTGCGTCGACGGCTCTGGTCATTTCACACCTCATCATTTCGAAGGTTAAACCCCCGTTCGGAAAACACGACAACCATGTCCTGGGATGGACTCGAACCCGCGACCTTTGGGTTAGTCGGTGAGAGCGCACGCACC
>WURS02088141.1:0-10032 GCA_011762765.2 Rhinocypha anisoptera
CATCCAAAGCCCACAGCGAGAGAGAGAGCGAGCTAGCAAGAGGCCACACGTCCGCACTCCAGAGAGCGAGCAGGAGCAAGAGAGCGTTCGCTGGCCGGTCTCCTCCCGACTGGCGAGGTTACAGGTAGCGCCTCCCATCGTGCCCCCGCACAACGGCCAAAGAAAAGAATATAGAAATATGAGCGCCATTTCAAAACCTCTGAATACGTAACATTACTATTTCGTAGTCATAGACTTCAACTAAATTAGTGGTGTTAAGAGTAATCGATCTTAATTGGGCACTATTTTATTAAAAATTGTAACAAAATTTAAAGACGCTGTAATACGTGCATTTGAAAAAAGATTAAAGGGACGTTACATGAATTTTTTTCTTACGCAGTGGTCCGTAGCTTAGGTAGCGTGTTGTTGAGGACCGCCACAACAACATAAATCCCGCATCCGAACTTACTCGTACAAGCAACGGTGACTGCTTATGCAATGGGGTGGCGGGGTGGTGGAGTGAGTATCTAGAAAGAGGCAATAGTTTGATGATGGTGGTAGACACAGTTATGACTGACGGATGTATGGATTTCTGTTCGGATATTAACCGTTTCACTTGCGTATTCGTCGCTGTTAATGACGCTACTCGTGTATGTTCGACAAATGTGTATGGAAATGCCCAATCGGTGTATTTTTAAAATTGTTATTGGAAAGGTGGGACGACATCCAGATGATGACATGTTTCCTGACGTCAGCCATGTACCGGGGATTAAGCAGGATTTGCTACCCCAAGAAAAAGACGCGGTGTAATATGAAAGGAATAAGCTTAGTTGTCTGCCGGGGATAGTGCTTTCTGAAAATACATCCTTTTTGACAATATTAGACTAATTTATGCACAAAAATTTAAAGTCTCTAGATTTTCCGATAAAAAAAGTCAATGCCATAAAACAGTATATAAAATTTTCAGTGAGAATGTTGATGACCTCACATCTGAGGATTTTTACGAAACATGAGGGAGAGGGCGAATCGAAATGATCGCGCAATCATAATTGATTCCTTTTAACGTTTTTATAGTACTTACGAAAACTGAAACATTTAATTTTTCCTTTTCATCTTTATGCATTAAAATATCTTTCTAAGCTGTTCCTTATCTCCAAGTTAAGATTTTCGTTTTCTCCCCTGATTATTTTCCCAGACACACTTTCTCGCCTCAACACATAATTTCTTTTCAAAAATGTCTTTCAACCAAAGAGGAGCACGAATATACTAGCTTATAAGCACCTTTTTTTTAAAATTCAAATATACCGCGCCGAACCCACCGAAACGCCGGCGCGAGTAGTTCCACTTCATGGTCGCCAGGTAACGCTAGCGATCAATTCGCCCAGGAATTACCTGCCGCTTCGATGGCAGAATTCCTTCATGTCAACAGGCGTGACAAACGGCTCCTGCGGTATAACCCGCGCGATGTGTTTTGCCTGATAATTACCTTCGAAGTTCGACAAGTCTGGGAATGCAAGGGGACTGAGGGGTGACCGGAGGAGGGAGGTCGGTTGAATTGATAAATACACTGGGGGTGAGTATGGGTTGCCTAAAAGTATGGCTAAGGTTACGTGGAATAGGTTGGCAGTTTGAGTCGCACGAGAGGAATTCGTAAACGCGGCTTCCGGAGTGTTTTAGGTTCCAGAGCGTAGCTCGTAGTTCGTCTTCTGTAGCGTGATCACCACACGAAGACGACAACGAAGTCCCCTCTTGGTTTTAAAACTGACTTACAATTAGATCCCCTTTTTACCCCTCGCTCGCACGCGCCTAGGCGACCGTAGATGTGACATTACAGCGCTCAACCGGTTGAACGTCATCCTCATTCAAAGGGCCAGTTCCACCTTCAAAATAGTAGAAACGATCTTGAGAAGGAATTGGTACTGACACGATGAATACCCAGTAGATTCTTCGACGCCATGAGGGCGATCCCTTTTTCTCACCTTGCACATTACTTAAAATTTTCCTCCCTTCCTCTCTCTCTCGCTCTGGCCTTTCCTATCTCTCTCTTTTCCGTTATCAAACTTTTCGAGGAACAGCTCCTGATTTCAATTCATTGGTCATTTTTTATCTATTTAAATATTTTTCTGTCTTAATTGGGTTTGTATATTGGCAGCTAGGTGGGGACCTCACGCTCATGCCTCAAAATTCGAAATCTGTATTTTTCAACTGAGGCTTCTCCTGGTCTTTCTTCCGTCTTATATCCGACTTTTCCTATTGTGGCCCGGAGACATCAGCAGTTCCCTGGATTACCAGAGTAGCCTCCGGTGAGGTCCCTCTTTGAAAAAAAAGACACGGACCCTGATGAAGTCTCAAAACAGAATTTGATCAGCGATGAGATTTAAACATTTTGCCGAGCTCTACACTGATATTCCCCAACAATGGCTGCCATTAATTTTGACTCCGATACAGAGCAAAACTAGGGGATTGTTATACAGGAAGCGGAGAGAAAAGTCACGAGAACGGAAATCAAGAGTAATGTTAACAGAGGCATATGCTAACGACCGTTGCCGGTTTTTCAATTTTCAGAGGATCCCACCGGTTGATTTTAGCATCAGTCATTTCTTGATTGATTTCTTGATTTATACCTGTCCCCTCACGGCAATGATAATTATTATTCAAGATCAATTGCAGGTGGAATAAAGAAAGTCATCCGTCAATTAGCAAACCAAACGCACGACTGACGACCATGTAATAACAGTAAAAGTTTGATCGCCGATCAATTCCCGATTTCGCCATCACCATTTTCTTTTCGTAACGAAAAAAAACTCTATAGATAAAATACAGATTTATAGTGCAAGCTGACTTCTAACGTGTACGACTATAAAATGCAAATAAAATAAAGTGTGGCTACACATAAACAAATAATTAATTATCGTAAATTAACAGTAATTAAATGATAACCAAATAAGAAGAGAATTAGGACAAATATAAGGGACTAATGAATATTTGTTAAAAAGGTATCGGAAATGTAATTATATGCAACATCGTGGAAGTGAGAGATCGAAGAAAGTGCCGTCCACATTATATTATTATTTTTTTAAATAGAGCAATGAATGTAAATCGAGCATTCTACAAAAGTATGAATGCATTTTTAAATATTATTATGGTAGGGATTTTTAATAAAAGTGGGAAAATATTACTGCTTATATAAGAGAGATTGCGACTTCAGTGACTGGATTTGAAATGATTAAATCTTTTAGAATTGAATTATTATGATTACCGGGGCTGCTCATGTTCTCATGTTCACTCCTTGAGAGATGTAGTCTTAAATAACAAAGTTGAAGATATGAATTTACTAATATTATTCTATACACAGTCTTTGCTGTCTCTTTGGTAAAGATTCGCAGGATTTTATTTCATTACATAAGATATCAGGGAAAATGGAATAAAAATGAAAAAATAGTTCTTAAATAATTGAGTAATTTACATTAACAAGAAGGTGATGTTTCTGGGTACCTCCAGCTAGAACTTAAGCTCAGTGATTTTCTGGGCACCAGATCTTAGATACTAAGTGAGTTCTATCTCCACCTATCAAACCGACCTTAGGGTTGAACACTTTTTGACAGAAAGATGTCGGTAATATATTGGCTCTGTCGAACCGTGCCTGTAATTAATAAAACAAATCAAACTAGAAAGAAGTAGCTATCCCCAATTTATTCTATGGAAGTATTTTGAGATGTTTTTTAGATGAGAGAGATTGTTGACGATTAAATGACTAAGAAGTAGCTTTGCGTTTGAGGTAAAAATTAGACCATATCAATGGATCATTAAAGAATAGGATGGGAAAAGGTAAGAGAGGAGGAAAATAGAAGCTCGCTTCTTTTATTTGGTGATTTTGAGAAATGAATAAGTCTCCAATCACCAATTGGTTAATTCAACAATAATTTCAGAGTTTGGGGTAGGGCATTAGATTCAAACGCAAATGTGCTCGATAAGACTCGGGTAAATAATGATTCTTAAACAAAGAAGAATATATGATATAATACCTAAATATGTAACGGTTGAAATATTATGAAATGAACAATACAATATGGAAGAAAGTAGCCATAATGAATACTATTCCATGATACAGCCATTACCATTATTTATAGATTTCACGAAAGGAAACTCACTAATAGTATATATGTACATAAGTATCTAAGT
Organism: Rhinocypha anisoptera; assembly: GCA_011762765.2. NCBI lineage: Eukaryota > Metazoa > Arthropoda > Insecta > Odonata > Chlorocyphidae > Rhinocypha > Rhinocypha anisoptera. Next base: position 4,162 of record WURS02088141.1, read on the forward strand.
CTTTCGGCATATGAATTTCATATAAAAATACATTTAATAATTATGGAAAATGCGAAATAAAAATGGGTTTGCCTTTAATATCATTTATGTATATATAGTGTTGGCAATCTAACATCCTAAACATGAAAATAGCTTTACTTATTACTCTTATTTTTTATTTAAGGATCTAATAAAGAAGTACTAAGAATGGTAGGGGAGGAGTGGCGAAATCCAATGAAGGCAGGAATGGTGGGAGGGGTACTCAGAGACAATGGGTTGTTGAAGGCTGTAATGGAGGGTTGAATGTTGAAGGCTGTAATGGAGGTAAGCGAGGTAGGAGTAGGAAGAGAATAGGGATTTTGGATAGAATGATATGTGGTGGCAAGTATGCTGATTTGAAGAGGAATTATGCTAGATAGATGTAGCTGGAAAAAGCTAACCTGGGGCTCATCAAAACCTATCTTAACCGGTAGAATACTCTTAATAAATCTATTTCCGGAATATTTATCATTTTATTTTTCGTTGTTGAAATCGCCGGGACTATTTTTGGATATGTTGTAGTTTATTCCACTTCCCGAACGTTTCTGCTCTTTTAACTAGCATAAAATAATGATTCTGAAATAAACCCAATAATAATGTTTTCGAAATATTACCAAAAGTTATTGAGGAATTCGAAATTAGTTTTTAGGCTTTACTTTGTGGTCTGTGTGTGATTTCAAAGGACTTCCTTGGAATATAAATTAAAGTTTCCCAATAACATATCATTTTGACCACTTTGCAAAGGATGAGAATGGTTTGCCAATGAGAATAGTTCCTCCCAATTGAGAAGTATGCTATTAGAAACGTAAATTACACATTTATCAGACTCGCCTTATTACTAATTGTATTTTAATTCAATTTTGTCACCCGCCTTACCAGAACTACCAAACATACGTATGTTTTGTAGTAAGGATTGACTGACGTAAAATTACTCCCACACCCCACAGCGGCAGCTTGTAGGTACACACACAGGAGATTTAAATGTAAATTAGCTTTAGAAAAATATTGAGACAAAAGCAAGAGAAAAATTATAATTACTTAGGCATTGACTTAACACTTCCAACGTCTTAAAAAGGCTAAAATTTGTTCTACGCTTAACTTCAAAAGGTGCATCATAAGGAAATATTTCATTTGCCTCTGATGTAATAATTTCGCTTAAAAAGCACTTTCAGGTCGATGCACATCGAACTAAGGGGACGTAGTATGCACATCATGCTAAGGCAAAAGATGCATAATCGCCAAAATGGAATCGCTTCCTCGGCATAGATTTCAACTGAAATTCCGAAATTTTAATTCCTGTAATCCAATATTATATAGCAATAGGTAGTATGAATAGAGTAAATCAGGTCACAGAATATAAAAATCACCTTCGTATGCACAACCCGGGGTTTATAAGTAAGCATATCAATCCTTAATTTTTGTTTCCGTAAACCAAATTTTGCAACAATATTTTAGTCAATTTTAATATTGTTAAACAATCTGTTAATCATTAGACAGTAATTTTAGTGTATTTTAATCCATGTATTCGTACAGAAATAATAATGTGATTTCATATTAAAATAATTTCATATTAAAATTTTGAAACGCTAAGTTCACTCGTTACATTTAGCCACTTTTTTTGATAAATGGATTATTTTTGTTCATACGCGTGTTTTTGACTGATTAAACACGTCATTATGAAGAGATTTTGAGAAACAATTTTAATCCCACCGACTTTATTTCGACAGATGATTTTGAACTATTCTGCCGCGATATTTATTTGAGCTTTAATTCATGCATGAGCTCAAATCGTGACGGAATGATCCTTCAAAGGTGCTTGATAGACGTAAATACCTTCATTGGGTGAGGGGTTCAATTTTAATTCTCTGAAACTCTTAAGCGCGAATTACTATCCTCTCTTCATTTCACTGTTTAGCCTTAGCATATTAAATAAGTATGCAATGTGTATTACGACACTAATTAGGCTATTATTTGGAACAATATTTTCATTAAATTAATTTACGAAACATCTTTAAATAGTTTATATTAAATTTTGTCAAAATGTTATCATATGCCGGTTTCGGAATATGCTGTGTACGTTGAAACTCATTCAGCCGATGCGATTGCCAACACCGGCTATAATTGAATGCAATTATTCATTTTTATATCAGTTCCAGTAATTATCAGACGTTTACGGTGACCTCTTTCCCCTTAGATTCCGATGTACACCTTACCGGTCATCAGCTCTTTTTCAGGAACTGACAAAGAGAGAGCTTATACAACATTCTACCTCAGACAGGACTCGAACTCGGAGAATTTCTGCTAACCGGTGGCCGAGCCATAGCCCCTAATCCCCAGTCTAAGTAGGCCAACAAGTCAAGAGTAAGTTTGCTTGTATTAGTCACTAGCTTATATCACGTTTCCCTCCAACCTTCTTTTCTTCCCCACACCCACCACCGCCACCGTCGAAATTCGTTTAGTATCTAAATGGCGGAAATGACCTCAGAAGTGATAAATTTACAATCTTCCGATAAGATGCCATATAAAGAAAGAAAATTGACCCAGATTGAATGAACCATAAATGCGCATAAGACTAATTCTCAGGTCGTTCAAAATTTAGTGCCGTTGGAGAAAGAAAGTTTCTTCATTGCGAGCATCAGAATGTGATGAGTTGGCACTATCAGGTCTCGGCGGGGAAACTCCTCCGGTCCACGACAAAAGACTCACACTTGTATTTTGTTATTCACTCATGTTAATTGATTCCATATTTCACATCATAAATTGTCACACTAACCGTGACTTAAAATTCATCTTCCGAAATACAAGTACATGAATTAGTAGTTGAAAAAAATGCTAAATGATTTAATTGACGTTATATTAAAGGGTTTTCCTTGAAGTGCTACAGTTTTTCATTTTCTGGCTTTTTTTAAAAATTTATATGTGAAGCGGTTTTATCCTAGAAGAACGGTCATCATAGTTTTTCAAAACAATCAAACATTTAGCATAAATTTAAAACATGGTGAAGTGCCTTCATGCATTAAATGTTAAAGGTGTAAAATACGTCCAATTGGTAGAGATGGATGCCATAATAAAATTTAACTTGATCGATTAAACTATCACTACCTCACGGGTATATAATTCGTAGTACTTTTTTAACATGCATTAATTGAAAATAAAACTTCATAGAGAATATTAGGTCACAAATACCTGCATAATCAAGTAAATACTTGATACTATTCAGGATTAAGAAATCATTCAAAGGAGGAAATTGAACGAAAATATCTGAAATACCTCTCGGTGGACGCAACTTCATACCATTCAGTCCATAGGGCTTCCGAAGTTGGCAATTAAATCTCACGTCCGAATAAAGAATCCAAAATCACCGTGAAGAAATGCCACTAAGCCCCTTTCCGACTCCAGAGGATCCCGCATATTTTTTTCTCTCACAAATTCGATATAAGAGATCTCTAAGCCGCCTATTACAATCTAAGGTCGCCTTTGCAATTCACCTGCAAACCTTCCTTTGGAATTATTCGCTGCTTGGCGGGACGCCTTTGCGGTGCGGTGACGCCCTCGACGCCAACGAATCCTTTTAAAAAAGTGTGTGTACCAGGTGAGAGATATAGCATCGAATGGTAGACCTGATTTCATAAGCAGAATGCATAGAAATATATATATATATATATGATCATATCGCAGTCGATAGAGACCGATCAAAGGGCACCGTGAACTCCGCCGCCATGGGCATCAGGGCAAAAAGGTATTCCGGGGGAGGGAGGAAGAAGACAGATGCAATTACCGAGGAACATCCGGGGCTTCCCAACACTCATAAAGAATCACATGAGTATTATCTTCGAAAAAGATAAGTAAGGACTAAAAACACCGGAAATGCATCCGAGGCGCCCATAATAATCCGCTTAACCAAAAAGAAGGCGGCGACAAATTAATGGCACGCCCGGCCCCTCCTTCCGAGTCCTTGCGACTCGCAAAAACCTCCGCCCTCCCCCCCAAGGATACCCTCGATCATATTTATATAGGAGCGTGCCTCAGGCCACTGTTATTATTTTTTTTACAGGCTGAAGTCGGAGTTTCAGTGTTTCGAGTAGCATTGGCCAACTTTCCCGAGGAATCCCTACGAGTTTTGCTCCACTTGTCGGAAATCGAAATTTTTCCGACGGCGCGTCACTTCGGGATATCACCGTCACATGTCGTGGGACACTCGACGAAATCCCACCGATCGATTCAGAAGATTGACAGGGGATTGGTGCGGACCCGTCCTTCCGACGCATGACCGACTGGCTAAATTCTTCCGAGAGATAAATATTGCCGCTAAAGCCAAGTCATCTCGGAAAATTACGGTAAATCACTAGAAAAACCTAGTCGCAAAACGTACACAGCAAAGTAACACCAATGCTGTGGGATCAGAAATTCTTTAAAAACATACATAGGAGTTTTTAAACAATTGAGTTGACCGCAGCTGGGTTTTCGATTACTTATTAGGAATCATTTGCATCACCCATCACCTCACGCTTGCTGTTATTAGTCCTCCCACTAGTCTCTCCTGCGCTCTTTCGTCTTTAAGTGAAAGATATTAAAAGAGTCAATTTACCAATGCGCGTTGATTGTCAGTCGTAGAGCTTCTGTCCCGACCTGACATTTATGAGTGGTAAAATTAGTATGAACGATATTTTCCTGCAAGCAAACATGATAAATTTGCAAATTCCATTTATTAGATAAAGCGGCGCGTGGGGTATAAGCATCGACTTCGCATAAAACCATTTACAAAAAGCTGAAACAAAATAAGGACGGAAATACTTTGTACACGCTGACTGACATACACCTTTCTACAGACAAACTAGAAATTCGCTTGGAAATAAGTGGAACCCAAAAGGCTTGCAATGGAGCCAGTGGACACATATAAAACCTAGTGTCTGGAAGTACTTTTCTGGAATCACCGAGTGTAGCCACTTTCTTTTAAGAGGGAGTCACCCTTTATTTTTTTCGGACCATCCGGTGCAATGGAGAGATCTCTGAAGTAAGAATTTGACAGTACCCATTTGAAATGCAGACTGTGATAATGATGGGATTACATCTACATCAGACAACAAACGTCGTGGAATTGAGAAGAAAGGGACATGCAAATAATACAGGAAGCGGTTCGTCTCACTTAGCCCCTCGTGAGACGATGCACAGCGGCCCTGGAAGAGAAGTCAAAACTTCACAGAAACGGCACACGAAACGTCTGAGCACACGCGACATTTCCTCCTGGAATGAGTCCTGGGTTAAATCCGCGTATTCCATTGTTCTTAATGCCTAACCAGGCGAGCCGTCGGGACATTGGCCAGCCGCGAACTTCACCCGGGAGGATTTTTCATTCTCCTCAACACGGAACACGAGGGCGGTGTTTGCAGGAACACACGATCGTCGGGGAAATGGGGAAAAGCGGGACTCCTGAAGAACGAAAAACGGGCTATGTGTCGACGAACAGAGGGGAGGACGCACTCGAGACACCGCGACACAAGGAAGGACCAGACGGGAGGAATCGGGGGAAGCCGGAAGAAGTCGGGAGATGGCCGTCCCGACCCACTCCCAGTCACCGACTCACCTCGTAGGTGTGGCTGGTGTGACCCGGGTACGTGAAGACCCACCGCACGGCGCTCATGAACCTCCTGGTGCACATCCTGACGAACGCGAAGGTCATCGGTCGCTTGAGGGACGGGCGAGGCTGCATGCAGATCGCCCCGGCGACGGCCGCTCCGTCCGTCGGGGAAACGAGAGCGAGGCCCGGCCGCGATGAATCTCCTCGATGATCAAAACCACCACTGACACAACAACACTAGCAGACACGAGGTCCGAGGACGCGCGAGCGACGGC
>WURS02088152.1:0-10031 GCA_011762765.2 Rhinocypha anisoptera
AGTAGTTGCCTCTTCGCCATGAATGCCTTCTTAGCCTGAGCTAATCTACCCTTGATATCCATAGAACTTCTTCCATAGAGATCAAACCTGTCATGATTGTTCACATTTCTTTTGAAGGAATATGCCACTGATATTTTAATGATACTTTTAACTCTAAGAAGTTATGAAGTGATACAGCACTAGTTTATTCCACAGTAGTTTTTCTTTAAGAAGTCCTGAAAATAAATTCGTATGCTCCTGTTCAGTTTTTAGTAGGTGTTTGAACCTTTAATAATATTCAATTCAGAGTGAGCTATCATATATATGTATGTAAACTTTGTTTCAACCTCTAATATCTAGGTGAAAATATTGTAATCGTTCATGCCTAGTCTATACTCAACACTAGTTTGTTCTTTACTATAATAATACTAATAATACTTTTAAGATGGCTACAAGCCAGCTGGCTGCCTCCACGACTATAATAGCATCCCTCCAACTTGGGGTGACTCTGCGACTCTACCCTAAACTCGAGAGAGCAACCACATATCTTAACTTTGACTGCTGAGGAATAACTATTGCTATATTTGAACAAATTACTATGAAATTAGCTGTCAGTTTGCCCACATAATATATATTTGATATGGTATGCATTACAATGACAAGTGGTTAGTAGTTACTTGAATGCAAGTGAGTTATTGTCTTAATCATGTACTCTTTCCATCCAGAATTATCTGTCTGTTGGTAGAGGTGTTCCTTATCTTCACATGACATCAATATCTTATGCTATTGTGCTTTCCCTTACAGGAGCACTGCCTGAATTTGCTTTCAAAGGGCTAGTACCTCAAGTAGTGTCTGCACTGGCTGCTTGTGCCACCTGCTATAGTCCTCCTGAGACGGTAGCATGGGCTGACTGTCGCAAATCTGCACTCAAAGCTCTTTCCTCATTGACCTCTACATTGAAACTGTCACCCCGTGACAGTTCTGGTAAGTTTCACATTGCAAAAGGATGAACACAATTGTAATGTGAATTTTCAATCATTAAGTGATCAATTATTTTCTCGATAAAGTTCATCATAAAGTGAATTCATCGGAATGTGAACTCATCATAAAGTGGTGGTCTACTGTATATTGTTAATTCTCTACCCTCCCTCATGAGCTGTTGTTCATTTAATCATTCACTTTTTTAAAATTATTTGACAGGCAATGATTACACATAATATAGGATTTGATTAAAAGAAATGCACTTTTCCATAAAAATATTTAATGCGTACTACGCACGTTTCGCCTTGCTAGGCCATCATCAGGTACAAGACCTGGTCTTGAAAGAAAGACTTCCGTCTTGTACCTGATGATGGCCTAGCAAGCCGAAATGTGCATAGTATGTAGTGCGTAGTGCATTAAATATTTTTGTGGAAAGTGCATTTCTTTCATTCATTATGGATTCCTTCCACCACGTCCAGCCTGCAACTATAAATCTTAATATAGGATTTGTCATAATATGAGGATTTTACATCATTTAATAAATGCTTCTATGGTGAAATCATGGTTCCAATTTGTGATAATGTATAGAATGGTACACAAATGAGAGTAAATGTTTTTCCCAGTTGAATGTCAATGAAAATTATTTATGAGGACTATTGATCAGAGTTAGGAAAAAAAGATTCACTCTGAATTGAGAACTTATTCCTCAACATAAGAATACCAATTTTAAGAATCATGTCTATAACTGAAAAATACACACATCATCCTCTCCTCTCTTCTTTCACCATGTCCATTCCCATCTCATTTCAGATGAGAACATGCTGAAGGAGGAGCATGCTGTCCTAATCTATAAGTGCCTTCTCAAAGGGATGGAAGACTACTCATCAGATGGCACAGGTGACATCGGGGCTTGGGTGAGAGAAGCATCCATGGAAGGCCTGGTGGTGAGTTATTTTGCCACTGCTCTCTTTTCCCAAAGAAAATTTATCCAAATAGGCTCTATGTTTGTAAATTATTTATTTAAATGTTAAAACCCAGTAATGTATATATATATGTATATAGTTCTTAGTTCCTAATTGAATTCTCTTCTGATGAAACATATATATGTGTGAAATGCTTCAATTTCTGTGATACACTGCTTACATATCTCCATATGATGAGCTGTTCTTTGGACCATTTGCCAAGAACAAAATTTTGCATATTTGCAAAATTGATTTTGTAGTTCATTACTATTCATTCTTGTTCAATGCTATGGCTACCTCATGTTGGCATTCCTTCTCTCTGCTGTAAGTTACACTGTAACTATGTCTTCAGTATTGTTAAAATAAGTTATTGTCACCTCTGACTCCTGAGTCTTTCATGAGTAAATGGATTGGGCAAGGGAAGGAAGCATGGATATAAGAAATGTTTTTGGGATGAAATTGCTCTTGAGGCTTCGGAAAATCAAACTGTTAAGATTGCTCTTGTTTACATTTGTGGTACATCTGTGTTATTATTTTGGGTAAACAGTAATGTAATTTTTATCAGAAATGTGAAAAGTTTAAATCAAATGTAATTTTCCTTATTGCCATCTATTAGTTTCCTTTTTTGCAAATTATTAGCTTTCCATGCTCTTCTACTCTACTTTTATTACTAGGACGGGATCAAATAACCAATTGAATACATTTATTCAGTGGAAATTGTTGCTATATATTTTAAGTGAAGAAACTATACAATTAAATATCATTTACTAAAATTTCCTAAAAACACATCCTCTGTGTAATATTTATAGGTTGTGACTCAAGTTGTATCCACATATAAACCCAGCATCCTTACTGAGGAATTAGTTGGAGATATGTTCTCAAGAATACTCCAGCAATGTGTTGAGCCAATAGGAAGGCTAGAAAACTGTGCTATAAAGGCACTAGGAGCTCTCCTCAGCATGTAAGTAAAAAGTTCCCTAGCTAAGTTTATTACTATAAAGTGCTATGACATTCTCATATAACTGATTATTTACTTATTAAACTGTCCAAGCATGTTGTTGTTTGATTTTTTATTTCATTCCATTCTTATTAATGGAAAGAATCTCAGCCACTAATCATTGGTGTAGACATCATTAATTATTATTACAATGTTTATGGATATGTTTAGATGCTCAAGATACTGGAAGCAGTTCATATGAATTGAAATAGCATAGGAATAATATACCACTTTTACCAGTGGAATCACTGTAACACAAATCAATAAGAAATAGAAAAGAATGATGGAAGACAAAATAAATAATGTAAGTTTAAGAAGAATGTGACCTGTTCCTGGAGTTATTCTCTATATACTCAGAAAGAATAGGAAACAAAAGAAATAGGCTTCAAAGATTAACTCAAGGTCATTGGCAAAGAAATACCATGATATTCACAGAAATCTTAACAGTATTGGAAGAGAAGCAATTAGAACTGATGATCCGGAATTTACTGGATTAAATACTTAAAGAAAATATTTCAGCATCAACAAGAAGAAAACAAAAATTCTAGAATGTGGAAGAGAGACACCAAAGGGGAAGAGGTATTACACTTAGAGGAGAAAAATTAGAACAGATGTAAACCTTTCCCTACCAAGGCGAAAGTATACTCTGGTAGAAGTTCAAGTAGAGAAGAATGGTTTAAACTAAGAATACATTCTTGAAAAAGAGGTAACTGCTATACTCAAATAAGAGACATTTTCAAACCAGAAAGCAGTAGCTTAAAATAACCTGTCATGAGGATGGCATGAATATATGGATCAGATACATGGACCATATGTAAAGCAGACTGGCATAGAAAAATGGTACTGAAGGTAAACAAGGTACAATTAACAGCAAAATTAAAGGGAATGGGACAAATAATAATGGATGTAAAAGAGAGATTATCAGGGAATAAGAGGATACATAATATGGTATAAATGGGGTCAACCAGTCTTGTGAGTGAAATAGTAATTGTGATTAATTTATTTAAGTTATCCTTTTTTGTTTCCCATGTATATATTTAAATCAAGATAATGTTACAAATAATCATAGGTATTAAGCATTTCATCAAAGAAAGGCATATTTTTTTAATACTACTTCAGTGGAATTAAGCTGAAGCATATTATGCATTCATAAATATTGCCAAAAGAAGAACATTACAATGAAGACTTTATGCATAGATATAAATAAATCATTTGATCATAATGCAGCAAATAAAGCATTTCAAGGAGCACTGGAAAAGTTAAGGCTGCTTTGTTCATTTGTCATTTCAGGATGATCTCTGCATTACAATTTACATTCCTCAGCACCTTGACATTTTTAGATTGAGCCATTTTTGCAATGGTTGGATGAGAAAAATTGCTTTTATTTTTTTATCTGATAGGGATCCTCCCGTTCCCAACGTGCCTCATCGCATGGAAATTTTCAATGCAATACCTAAAGAAGATCCTTGTGGCCTCACCCATTACACAGAGACTGAGACTTTTTCCCAGCTGGTGACCCTTGTGTCACTGCCACGATACACATATCGACTTCTCCTTGGATTAATTTGCAGTACTGGTAGTCTCACTGAAAGCTTGGTAAGTTTGTAATCATAGTGGTTGGCTGTAACTTTCTCTCCCTCACATAAGAATAGGTTACAATTCCTTGAAATTCATATTGATATGATTATTTTAAAGTCAGTAATAAAATTCCATTTATAAGTTTTTTAATGCCATATTTGAGTGTTTTGCTTAAAGTTGTTTTATTTGAAAGTATAGAGATTGATTTCTTTTCAGGAGTATTCAGAATATTTATATCCATAATCTTAAGTGCTATGAGTTTATTGTAGTTTACTGTAATAGTCCTTTGTGATTTTGTGGGAGACGACAACTCATATTGTCATCTGGGGTCTTAAGTTTCACACTGTAATTTACTTGTCATTTCCTTTCCATATATATTTTTCTAAGATCTGATATTATTTTTTCTAAGAAGTTATTAATCTTCAAATATTGTTTTGTAAGCCCATTGTATACGTGTTTCCATTTATTTTTGGGTTACCTCACTCAAACAAGAAATTATAATTTTTGAATACACCATATTAATAAAAAAATGGAAAACAATACTCTCCAACCTTATTAGTTCCAATTGATAGGGAATTTGCAATTATTTTATTGTATTTATTCTGCGACTTTTTTGATAAAAATTGTTTTAACATGCTTTGAAAGAAGTCATTGCACAGCATGCCACCCATGAGCCTAATCAGATCATGCAAATTTGAGCATCAAATGTACACACTGTATATACCCTAATCTAGGAGGAACCCAATTCTAAGAGATAACTTTCTTTGAAAGTTCACATAGGAAATAAATTAATTTTGAATAATCCACTATGATTAATGAACCAGTTAAACGTTTGTCATTTTTTCATAAAATTTATTTATGATTGAACAGTTTCATTGCTAAGGTGATATCAGGTAACAAAATGATGGTAACAAAAATGTTAAATTTTATTTTTGGTTTAATGGGTGCTGTTATCTCAATGTTATTTTGTTGTATAAGTCCAATATGCTTGTTATTTAGGCTGCATTACTCACCGTTACAGGCTAAGAAATCTATTGAAGCACTTGCCAGCCATCTTCAGAAATTGCCACTATCCACCTTGGAAAACATCACTAGTGAGCTTGTCAAAGTAGCAGATGACCATAGCAACTCTCAACGCCTTTCCCTTCCAATACTACGTAGCTTTGAGCAGATAATTGGATCAGGAGCAATCAGCCCAGTCCTGTTGGCACCCATTGATGAGTTAGATGAGCAGAGTAGATCATCCTGTCTTCCCTCTCAAATTCTACGAATTGTACGCAAAGAAATGTTGAACTCTCCAACTGTGTACAAACGAATGGCTGCTGCTGGTGTACTTTGTCAGCTGATTCAGGCTGGAGTTGCACCTCCTGTTTCCAAGGGGTATGTATCTAATAAATTTTCGTAAGGGAATAATTCTAAGAATAGTTTATAGGGTAAGAGGTTATCAGTTACATATATTGATAAATTTACATTCATCATTGTACATTGGGGATTCAAGAGAGGTGAGAAAAAATCACACTGTCATATACATGGAAAAAGTGTTTAATTAAATTAGTTTTTAACATAAGTTTAAGATGTTAGATTGATCTGGATGGAGTACTCATTAGATGAGAATAGTTGGTGGTTTCACATTTGTCACAGGTTATGATTTGGTTGTGTATTTAAAACATTATATAGCAGTTGTAGATTCTTGCTATCAGATAAATCTAAAAAAGTATTAGAATCAATGATAATTCTTATTTGAAACATACTTAAATGATCCATTACCATGGAGTTGATTTATTCAGGAGTCTAAAAGTCACTTTCAAAAATCCCCTTAGATAAATTTATTATACCTAAGGATGGATTAAATTAGTGAAAACAATTAGACAAGTAGTAGTTATTGATATAACCACTAAAAAATTGCCATATTTCATATTTTCTTTTTTAGAGGTCAAAGGGTAGTTATTTATAGTACCATAATTTGATAATCCCTCCTGGACTACAATGCCCCTAAATGTTTCATTCTGCTTAGATACTGGTATTAGTTGCTTGCCTTTTCCTGAAGAATGGATACACATCCAACTTTTTAAGGGATTTGTTTTGTATGTAATTATTTGTTTGATCACTTAATTAAGGAAAGCTTTGAAAAACACAAAACCAAAATATAATTAACATATACAGTCATAAGAGCCATACTTAGATGGTCTTTTGTATGATGTTTGCTTTATATAATAAAATTGATGTCTTCTGGGTCATGTGTATCCTAGTTCCATTATTTATAATTCTAAATTTAACTTTTAAATCTTGTTCTTCCGATTTTCTCTGAAAATTGTAACCATAAATCAGAATTTTACTTGTATGTATTGGTTGACTGTCCAGAACTACTGATATATCCTTTAAACTATTTCCTGCTTGCTGGATAATCTCTCAACCTTATTTTTCCATTAATTAGTTTCCGATCATCATGTACAAATATCATTTTTACACTCAAAAAATTTTGTAAATTAAGAGGTAATTTTTCAATTCCCGAGTTTTTTATTAAACCATAGACCTCCAAAAATAACTTAAGTTCCAATCTAAAAAACTTGGTTGGAATATTTTCAGTTTTAGTGTACACTGCCTGAAATTTACTGTCAGAAAAAGAGTCAGCCTTGAGATATTCTTGATGTGAAGAAGTTTAGTTATTTTTGGAGTTTATCCATCAGTACAGAATAAAAACCATTCAGACTACTCCTTGTGTGACGAGCTTAGTTAAAATTTTCTGTATTAGGCAGTTGCCTATCCTCTCTCTAAGCTTTCTCCCCATCCTCTCCCTGGACTATTTAGGTAAATTCCTTGAGGGTTAATTTTATACTTTGCATTGAAAGTTGTATTGCTTCTTCACGACATGATTAAATTGTCTACAGATGTTTGTGATTCTGATCATCCAGTATTTGTCATTATGTTGTCCCAAAAAGGTGCCTCTCACTTCTCGCCATTCTCCTTGGCTGTGGTGCACCACGAGCTCGAACAACCACTGCAGCGCTGCTATACGAAGCGCTGTTGGTGGCTGGAGAGGAGAGTTTTGGTGCCTCAGTGGATGAAGCCTTATCACTTCTTGCTGAGACTGACTGGGCATCGTCAGATATGTCCACTGTCCGAGAATCTCGTAATGCTTTCTGCAAGCACTTAGGTCTGCCCATTCCTCGCTCTACTGCTGCTGCCTCAAGGCCTTCATAGTGCATACAAGGGACAATAATTCGCTGCATTTATTGAGGAAGAGCATTTTGTGATATTAAGCTTTGTTCTTTCTGTTGTCTAATTCATAACATTATAATATTCTCTGCACTCATTTATTTGTAAATCTTAATGTTGATTTATAAAGTGTTATCTATTCTATTTTACTATTTGCTACTAATTTAATAAATTTTCAATTGAATATATTAAACTTGTATTTCATGAAAGTGTGCGATCTTTTTTTTAGAGCAACTCAGAATAAGACACTAGTATTTTTTCCGGCTGAATTCAAGGGTTTGTAGCTCATCTTTGTGGAAATTCAATTCAATATAAAATGGACAAAACACTCTATTCCCACTAAGAACTTATATGGTACAACTATTTTCAAAGCTTAGCACTGAAAGGTTGATTGGCATTGATGCCACTAAGCATCAAAACTAGTTGTACCAAGTAAATTCTTAGTGGGGATAATGTTTTGTTCATTAAATATTTTTACCAGCTATTCTAAATAATTTCTAATGGATGACTGTCTGTTACTCGTCATTCATCCTTTTAATTTGAATAGCAATTGGGTGTAACATAGCCCAAGTGTGTACAATATCTAATGAATACTCCTGGCAGCCCTTTGGTCATTTAGTGTACACACCAAGACTTCGATTGGTTTGCATATTGTTAAGAGATTCATGTTGAAATATTCTAAATGTGAAAATATATTTGACTTAACAGTTGTTTGACCCAATATTTTGTTTAAATAAGGTATCAGTCACAATTGATGCCATATTTTTTTCACAACAAACCATTGGCATGTACTCATATTGGCAAGGATTACCTGTTACTTTTGAACAGTATGAATCTAATTTTGTAGAATCACTTATATAACCACAATCTACAGTTTTCCTAACTCTGGAATCTATTTTATGTTTAAACATTATTGGTGCATGCAGTAATTTAAAAGTGTTAAGTTCTTGTATAAATTAAGAATGAACTATGTATTGCATACTTTTTTAAGATTTAATATTTATTAAGTTTATTCTTTATTCTATTGTTGCTCAATTTGCTTTAATTTTCACCAATTGAGATTTAAGCATGTGTGTGTCCATTTAAACTATTTACACAAGATATGTATTAAATTTCCTACATAATTATTGTTCCCATTTGGTCCAGGATTAGATTTTGGAAAGATTAGTGCAGATCTTATGTCTTGGAGGTGGAGGAGAATTTATGATGTGACCATTTTGCTTTTGTGCAACTTTAAGATCACAGTCATTTTATTGATGAAGAGTTCTAGTCCCAGAGATATTTAATGACTCCCCTTTTCAGAAAGTGTTAAACTTTCAATTTACTTTGTATTCATCAATTGACATGACTGAAAAACATGTAATATATCCACAGCCTTCAGTGATAAGCTCTTGGTCCTTTCACGCATAAAAGTATTTTATGACTACAGGTTTAAATGACATTTGTATAATTTTCCAAGAAGTGAACTGATAAATGCAATCAAATATTTAATTTGGGCAGGTTAGGTGATCATGTCAAGTATATTACTTTTCAGTGTGGTAGTAGAAGTATTTTTGTTTTATAGTGTGCTTTGACGGCTATGGTCATTTCGTACCTTCAAATTCAAAGGAAAAACCCTATTGGACAAACAACATCCCCAAACACATGCCCTGGGTGGGATTTGAACCTGCGACCTTTGTGTTATCTGGCTAGCGCACTACCCACCAGACTAACCTGAGCAGCTCATTCAGTGTGTTTTACAGGTTTTGTAGCTCAGAAACAACAAAAGAATTATGCTGATCATTGACTTTCCTTGTGCATTTCATAAGAATAATTCCATATGCCATATATTTTGAAGTTCACACATTATTTTCACTACCTGGTGTTTCAATAGGATTTAATTTCTTTGAAAAATCCATTTTCTTCTTTATTAATACCATGCCATTTTAAAAACTTTTTTCAACTATTAATTTGAATGAAGTTGGATTCATACTACATATCTGGAGGAAAGAAGTGAAATGTATTTGTGGTAGGTTGTGGCAAGATTAGGTAATTGAACCCAGTTAGTCTCCTGTCTAACATTATCCAATCTGACCACTGAGTGACAAAAAGTTATTTATAATTTTCGTTTATTAGATTCATATTTTTTTGAGTTTAAATCCAACCCTGTAATATTGATCTTAAAAATGCCGTTTGGGACAAAATAGTATTAATTTGGAAGATTTTGAATTAATTTTTTAAATTACATATATAATCAATTGTATTATAATCGACGGATTCAGGCGTAACTTGGTGGAACCAATTCATTATGAATGAAAAGCAAAACACTTGGTAATTCC
>WURS02088162.1:0-10031 GCA_011762765.2 Rhinocypha anisoptera
TAAGTTCAAAATATGTCAAATTAATAAAATTTCTAAAACATTCTACATCTGGCAAAGCATGACAGAACCGCTGATGCTTTGGATTCTCCAGCCAAAGTTGTAGCTGTAAAACAAGAAGTTCAGTACTTATTGGAGTAAGTAGTAATAATTTCAAGCAAAATTTGGGAAAATGAAAAGTACAAAGGAAGAACAGGGTAAATTATATGAAAAATAAACACCAGATGCTACTGTAAACAAATATAATCATAAAATAAATATATTTTTTCAGTTTGGGATAGGTATAAGATGCTGCTGAAGTTTAATTTACTGGTGCGGATAGCAAAAGATGCACGTTATACTGTTTTGGATAGATTTGGTACATAGTCATTAGGTGTCACAGGGCCAAACTGAGGAAGAGTGGATGTTTCCACTTCTGTGGGTCATCCCACAAATCTTCCTCCACATTTAACTGTCACTCCAACTCTGTTCCTCCTCTATCTGGTTCTAGTCACATCCTATTTCCTCCAGATTCTACTTCACTTGGTCTTCCGTTCGGTATCTTCACTCTTTCTTCTATTTCCCCTTTTACCATTAACTTTTTCACATTCTGTTCTCCTCTATTCTCAAAATATGATCAAACCGTTTTCTTATAATTCTTTATTCTCCCAGTCTCTCACTGATGAACACATTCCTTATTCCGTCCCTTCTTGCTACCTGCTCTATGGCTCTCGGGAATCTCACCTATTATGCTTGTGACCTACATAAGGCTCTCTGTACATACCCATGTTAGCATTGGCTGGTAATATGTTATATGTATTATCTTAGCTCTTTTATCGATATTCCATTACCATACAGTCACAGTAAAGTTGACATAGAGTTAAGATTATTAAATTAAAATTAGGACATGGTAGGAAAATATTGAATTACTCTATCATATTTGTAAAAAAAATATCCTTTAATGGATTCAAAGTGTTCCATGCAATAGGAAAGTAAGACTCTTTACTTACATGTAGGACAGAATGTTAAAAGAAACATTTTCATGGCTTGAATTAAAGATAAAACACTTTGATGCAGGATATGTAATTACACAAATGAATTGTACACTTATAATTCATTCACATGGTTATCGATAAACCCAGAATGACCAGACATTCCAAATTCCAATGCTAAATAGTTTCTTACATTTGACTGATGTACTCCCTTACGGAGATACAGGAATGAGGAACCTGTATGAGGAACCATTTTTCTATGGAAAATTTTTACATTGTACTTTTAAAAGTAAACCTTAAAAGTGGGAATATGTAACCATAAAAAAACAACTTTAAACATTTTAACAATGGTGTGTTAAAACATGTCTAGTTTTTCACAAAGGCACCTCTGAATATACTATTTTTGGTATGAAATCAGTCATGCATCAATAAATAGTATCTTTATTACAAATGTATGATTAAAATGAATTAATTTATTTGACTGAATATCAACATGGCATCAAAGTATATCAACTAGGTTCATAAGAGAAATTTTGACAATTATCCACATCACTGGGCTTGATAATATTGAAAATAACTAAACAGTATATCAAGGGTGATATTCATATACATTTAAAAGGGGACACTATATCAAAATGCAGGAAAAACACAGTTCTTTATTTTACACATAAAATTAAATTAAATGGGTGCCTGGATATCTTAACAGTACTCAAGTTCAACACAGCATTATGTGAGGGTTCTGTGTTGAAAGTAATTATGAGAACAAATGTATGCAATACAATTCAACTACAAAGCTGCTTACATCTACTGATTAACAAAGGGCAATCAATAAAACAACTCTCTTCTTTCACATCTTTATCATGAATTACTACCATAAGAATACTTATATTTGTAAGAAATTGGATGAGATTGAATTATAATTAATAGAGAGAAGATACAACCATAGGCTAAACAACTTATGCAATGAAGACTAAAAAAAATGTAAGCATAAATGTATCACAAGAAACCAAATTACATTAACATATTGCATAACTTACCAAACGGTTTCTGATATGTAGAAATACTTTTTGGGTCTGTGGTGGGCCCTGTGTAACATCAGGAAAACATGCAGCTTCTGTAGCTGTCATCTTATCAAAAGGTAGGCGGCTCTGAAAGGCAGCTCCTTCCAAGCCTACATTCAAAGCAGAATAAAGCTGAACATACAAGTCATGGTATTCATACAACAAAATTCATCATGGTATTCAAGCAAGAATGATCAGCAGAATTTTAATATAGAAAGGTGACTATTTCAGTATCTATTTAATAATTCATCTACAAATCATGTAATAACATTATCTTTTTATAATGTGAAATATTGTAACTGATGGAATATTACACAAGCCATATTTATTGTTTGAACAAAAATAATTATTGAAAAGGAAAAATATCTGGTTCTAATATATTAATTCTTATATTTCTTGTGTACCAATATTTTAAAACTTGGTCGTCAAATGCAATATAATAATGAACAATTGTAAAATGTGTATTAGAATTTAATTATTAAAAATGTATTAGTGATCCCTCGCCTATTAAGTTGATATTAAGGGTAACAACCTTTTTTGACAAGAAAAATTGAATATGCTTCCTACATATAATAATCTATAATAGAAATAAACTACAAGAGAGATACGAGCACATTATTTGATTACTCGAAATACTTTCTCATACCAGTGGGGTCATCTTGTTCGGAGTCCGGTTCCACTTCTTCTTCTTTGTCCCCTTTAGGCCCGGCAGTGCTTGAATCTCCTCCTACACCAGAAACAGGACCCGAATGAGGCGCGGAAGACGGATTCAATGCCGTAACAACAGGAGAACCTCCAGACGCAACACCCGATTCTTTCTTACTACTACTATCAGAACCTGCAACTGATGCATTAGCAGCGGCGCTTTTCTTATCAGGTGTGTTTCCCGCTGAAGCTCCACCTACGGCAGAGCCCTTCGTCTTTTCCGACACCTCTCCTTCATCTTCGTCCAAAATTGAACTATACTTCTCCTCCATCTCTCTGTACTCCACCTTAAGGAACAAATCGAATGCACAATATTTTTATTCGTGAGAATTAAATTCATGTATCAATTTTTTTATAGCATATGTATTATAAGTAGAGGCAACAAGTATTTTACATTGAGCTATTTTTTGTTTTCGGCACTTTTCAATTTGTGTTTACAAATGCAATTATTTCGTATTTCTCACCAATATTTATTCATCTACAAAGTTTTACTTAACATGTTAGCTAGAAAAATGTTAAATTTTGTATTGTATTATAATTCAAAACATTGGGGTTGATACGGAATCATTTCAATAGTTAACATAGTATTGTTTGCAGTTACGATTCCAATCTTCGCGCTATAAATGTACTGACATGGTCGGAGCGTCTTCAGGAAAAACTTCAATAAATATTACAAGTAACCACTTTTATAGAAAAGTGTAATGGCACTACATTAAAAGTATAATATTTTAAAGTAATTAAATGCTCAAACTTACCCTGGCCTTCTTTCTACGACTCATTTTGTTAAAATTACTTGAACACAACAAGCTTTACCGGAAACCTCCGCTGTTTCGCTTTTCAGGTGTTTTTTCCTTTCAGTTCCGAAATGTTCTTCGAGATGGTGTATGTAGTCTGGCGCGACGTTACGTTCTTGAAAGAGGGTAGGAGAGTAGAAGATGGTGGAAGAAACAAAAATAAAACAAGCAGGCGAAATTAGAAAAAGTATTAAGCAACTTTTTTCTTCGTTTACTCAAAAAAATTCTTTCCTTAACAATTCTAGTAAAGTTCACCAAAAGATTTAATGAGGATAATTAATTTAATGAACTAATAATTTGATGATAATATGATTCTAATTTTTGAAGTGATGAAGCTGTTTTCAATGCCAGGAAAACAATTATCAAGACGGTTTTAGTCTCAAAAATTTAAGCTGGAATGAATCATGTTGACATACTAGTTAGCTTATTTTTAACCATTTAGTTTCACAATATTTTGAGATTAAAAAGTAAATAGTTTAAAGCATTTTGGCAATAGTTTACATTAATTAATCAGCTCGTTATTACACTTATGATAATACTCTTATAAGATATTGACTACCATTTAAACAGATAGGATATTAAGATACAGTTTCACCAATATTCTGTTCATTTACGATCGGTTGAGCGAAAATCATTCCTAATGATAAATCAACTTTTGTTGTCAAAAAACAGTAATCCTATTGCCTATTTAACAAATATTTTTTAACCGCACAGTATAAGAAACATCGTATTTTGATATTTAATAGATTATTTGTTTAAAATAATAGATTAGTTTTAACGTTGGATTCTCAAACAAGTGACCGAGGCTCAGCAAAGAGTGGTTGAAACCTAAATGTTGTCAGTCCCAACTACAAGTTTTTACTATACTATAAATTTCATTTTTTGTAGATTTGTAATGAATATTAATTGATATTAAATAATAATTGTTTGCTTGTCAGTCACAATTGTGCATTTATTAATTATTTCATTAAATTTATTACTAGACCAGCAAATCCATAGCATTATGTAGGTTATTCACTGACCGTAAAACTTGATTTACTGTTGAGAAATACCTATGTATAATATAATTGTAAAATCTGCTACAAAATCATATTTTACTTTAAACTTAGAATGTTGACCATAAAAGAAGTTTTTTTTACGAATTTATTCACAGATAATTTAAAATGAAGGTCGGCGGCATTGGATGGCTAGCCACTGCTACAACTCATATAACTGTGGGGGTACATGTGCGCTATATGTTCGATGGTTATTTCAGTTTGATGTTTATTTACCTGGCGCTATATGTTTGATTGTTATTTCAGTGTGATGCTTATTTATTTGTTTTGTTGTGGTTGCTAAGTGTAGAAACAGACCGAAGTTGAAAAGTTGGTGTTAAGTTTTAACGAAGGATATATCAACAAATACTGTACTGTTATATTCGAGAATTTCTTTAGTTATATGTGATTATTCCATATACTGAATTCACAAATCTCTAAATTAGTGACCCCGACGCTTTTAATGGTTTTACCACGCGAGGAAGATCCGGCGGTACAGCTCCAACTTCTTCGCGAAGAGAATGATAGACTAATTCAAGCATTGGCAGCCCACAATCAGCAGCGTAACATCGACAACGTCGCCGAGGGGGATGTAGCAGCAGTTATCCGCGATGCGCCAACAATTCGGCGCGTTGCCGTCAAGCTGCCTCCTTTTTGGTCCGACTAGCCTGCATCGTGGTTTGCCCAAGCGGATTCACAATTCATTTTATCCGATATCACGACAGAGGTTACGAAGTTCCATTACGTTGCCTCGCATATTGATTCTCGAATCGCAGCAGAAGTTGAGGATATTATACCGATCGTCCCTCTCAGAATCAGTACGCAGTTTTAAGCACAAAGCTGATCGAGCGGTTATCGTTTCGGAGGAGCATCTCATTCTACTAACTAGTTTCTGATGAAGAGTTCGATGATCTTAACCGTCGCAGTTTCTTAGACATTTAAGTTCGCTTGCGGGTACGACGGAGCTCCAGTGTAACCTCTTACGTCAACTATGGATTCGGTGCTAACCACCCAACGTGCAAGCCATCCTAGCTACGCAAACGGACCAAAAACTGGATAAGGTTGCGGAGCTTGCCGGCAAAATAATGGTGGTCTCTCCGGGTCCACTCTCGATTCTCGCCGTGGCTACAGATTCTGGTGATTCTCGAGACGATTCGTTGCAAATATGATAGCGAATTATCAAATCAAGTATCTGAGTTATCTGAATTAACGAGGAGTCGCTCCAAGAGCCGTCGCCGGTCTCATGGAAGAAACTCATCAAAACGTAGCAACGAGGACTGGTGTTGGTTTCATGCGAGATTCAAGAAGAATGTGAAGAAATGCATTCCGCCATGTAATTTCGGGGGAAACGAGGTCAGCAATCCGTAGCGGTTGCAACTGATTGCGTTTCAGCTGGTAGCAGCCGTCTCTTCGTGACAGACCAATCCTCAAAACGCCATTTTCCTGTGGATACCGGGTCCAACTTGTGGTGTTTCCCTCGGCGTTTGTTGAAAGGTCGTTACACCGCAAATGCTTTTGAGCTTTGCGCAACCAATATCAGTAGTATTAAAACGTATGGTTTTTTAAATGTATCCATAAATCTTGGTCTCAGAAGGGATTTCTTCGGAAAATTCATTATAGTTGATACGGACATATCTATAATCGGTTCAAATTTCCTCGTTAGGCAGCATGAGGGAGCAAATTTAGGCACCTATTCCGACCACCGGATTTAGGATACATGAAGTGTATCCTAAAAGCGACGCCATATGGATATTCCCATAACTCTCAGTACTGTGAGCATTACATGGACTTACTTCTCAAATGATGATTGAATACAAACATTTGTAAATGCTTAGCACGTGTGCCATCGGTATCGTGCTGCCATTTAATTAATACGTTCAACATTTTTTATGTGTTATAAATTATATACCGAGCTTTACAGATCTCTTTATAAGGTGGTGTATTCTCGATAGACTGAGTCAATTTGTCTGATTGATAAATATTCTGAATATTTTATTGGTAAATGAAATTCATGGATTTTAATTGAGTCTACATCCATGACATTGAGTTGAAAGTATGTTAATAACATTTATTTTCATTCATAAAATTACTAGAAAGTCCAAATTGAAGATAATTTCCTGCTTGAAGTATGTATACCTTCATGTTTACAATAATTTTATCACTTTAAGGAAGTATGTTTGCAAAAGCTATAATGAAATAAAGTTTTAAAAGAATGCCAATAAAACATGAGGCAGATATATACACGGCTTAGAAGCAGTTAAGTATTTGTCATAATTTTGCAATCATATCGGTTTCCCTTTTTAACCACGATCCACGTTGGAAATACAAAGTTTGTTCGAGCTACAACCACTGAACTGATTAAGATAGGTCTCAAATAGGTTTTAACACCGCGCATACAGTGAATTTCAATAAACTATTATTCAAACGAATCAATACAAAATAAGTAAGAATGATGCCTTACAATCTATTGTGCGTACGATAGAGATTTTTCGTTGGTTTATTCCATATTCTACAAGTTAAACATTTGGATTGAAGTCACAGTAAACCGTGCAAAAGGCATGCGAATTTACAAGTATTTTGTGTCTTCTGGCGGCTATAGTGAGAACCAAGAATTTTCAGCAAGTAGGGGTTGGTTTGGTAATTGGTATTTAAACAAAGTACGTATCTAATCTCAGATTTTCAATACAGGAGGCTTCTAACCACGGGATTTTCCTTGATCGTAAATCCCGCGATTGACGAGGGATACCAGTATTTATAAGAAACGAATATAATAACATCTTAAGTAATGAAAGTAGTCTTTTCATAATAACTACAGTTCAGTTTACTATAATAAAAAGCAGCAACTATATAGCCCAAATTAAGAAAACTAAACTATACTTTAAATTAAAACCTAACATTAATGAAACGTATACAATAAGTAAAAGAAATTGCAAAACCTATCCTTTTGAAAATCTCCTTTGTAATGAATATTCTCGCTTCTTCTGTTCATCGTTTATTAAGATGGTCACAGATGGCAAAACTGCAGTGAAGGGTGTCCAGACTCTGGCGGAAACAATTTAGGCACCCAAATCCATGCTCCCAATTCCTAACGAGTTCGGACTCAGCTTATATATTCGATGGTTATTCAAGTTTGTTATTTATTTACTTGCTTTGTTGTGGTTGCTAAGTGTTCAAACAAACCGAAGTTAAAAAGTTGGTGTTAAGCTTTGAAGCAGGAGAGATCAATACTCGTAGATACTGCACTAATATATTAGAGATTTAGAACTAGTTTCACTAGTTGAAACATATTTTTGTAGGCTCTTATGAGCCTAAACTTCCCCCTACCCTTCCATTCCTATCCTTTCTTTATCCTTTCTCCCGGTCTGAAGAGCCTATTAGTGCTGACCAGACTTGAAACAACACCTTGAAAAATGACATCGTCAATTTAAAATACATCAAATCTGAACAGACTAAATATATTAATCAGTCAGAACAGTGAGATTAATAACTTATTTTATTCGGTACTATAGCAACGAACTGCACATATCCCGGACTCCTCTAAATATCTCCACGTTTATTTATACTCGGTTAGTAACAAAAATCAATAAGAGAATGCGCAAACTTGGATATTGAAATTTGTTAACCCCCCTTCCATAAAGTATACAGAACGGGAGTATAATTTTCGTATACTGACGTAGGTTCATTAATTTGTTATTATTATAAGCCTCCGATTATTCCCCATTAGTAGCTTCCGTGTTCCCGTTGTAACGATAAATGATGAGTTAATTGAGGCCGGGAATTCATGAGTTATCGTTAGTAGTCGCGATAAAATTGACAAACATAATTAAGTATTGAATAATTGTGCATATATTGGTTCAGTAGCTTCCTTAATTAATTTTTCCCTAATTTTAGAATGCATGGTACATACATTAAATATCAACTAGGTACGTGGTTTGTATAATATTTTGTCTCAAACGCTATATGAAATAGAGTCAGTTTAGTATAGAGAGCCAATAAGCAACGGCTAAGTAAGAGAATAGATGTGTTTCTGCCATCCAATGTGAATGAAACATATTGTTTTTAGATAATATAATAACAAAAATGGAAAAGCCTAGAATTCAGATATCCTGGTACATCAAATTTAATAAAAAATCTATCAATATGAACATCATTATACGAGTCTCATAAATAATATCCTACACAATTTTGGTCAAAAATATTTCCCTATAAATTGAAAGTTAAATATTTTCTTAAAGGCACATTAATATTATCGTTCTACGTGTAACGTATCTCACAATGTAAAAATTGTTTAATCAAAAGTCCTATATCATATTATATAATAATATTATCAATTAGAAAAAATGTCTGGATCATATTTTAAACTATGAGAAACATTAAATATAAAATATAGTTATTGAGAATATTCAATAAGTAACACATATAAGAGTTTGCTCCGAATTTTACATTATTTTAACAAAATTTGAGATTTATTAAAAGTTACAATATTTCTTTGTAACTTCAGTTGGAAATTAGTTAGAAAAGAATCCGATTTCATACAATTACAAAATTTATTATTTAAAAAAATTGTGAAAACTATTTATTTTATTAAGTTCTGAAACTGAAATTGAAACTTAAGATAAGGAGACTGGGAGAAATAATTAATTTAGGAATTGGTGAATTTAGGAAGCCCCCTTCTTTGACATCCAATTATTCCTATGACTAGAGATTACACTCATTGCAAGGCTGGTTGAAAGTAGGACCATTCTTTAAAAAAGTGTACCACCTGGATTCCGAAAATTTATCAAATTAATTTTTAGAATTTATCAAATCCGTTTTTATAACATCATATTTTCAACAAATTGATAGCAGCATACATTATAAGGCGCGAAAAGAATCGAGGGAGTTATCGTCTTTATTTTAACCACGCATCCAAAAATAACTCATTTTTCTACATCTAAATTACATTTTCGTTTGTCTAACAAGATCACTTCGAACCTGTACCACGAAATTACCTGGAATAGAGCCAACAACCGATGTTTGAGGAACTAAGTCAGTTTACCAAAGATTAAGGGATTTGCCTTACCTGTGAAGGAAAAAAATGGAGCATTTCTTTTTTTCAAACGTTAAGCGAAGTTTCCACTTTAAAATTTTATTTCAAAAGGATGCATCGATATCAGATCCCCCGACGAGGATTTAAGTATTAACCCCTTTTTATACACAACTTCGTCCGGGGTCGCCATGCAAAGAGATGTCTGCGGGGTTTGGCTGTTGGTCGGAGGGACGGAGATTATCCTGTAAAATTTCACGACGACCATGCAGTTGAATTGTGTCTCGAAACTAAAAGAGACCGAAGCGGAGTGAGGGAAGGGAAGGCCATTTGAGTACATTTCGTACCGCTGCGGGCTGGGTGGAGTGAAAGGGGGAGGTGGAGGCGTGGAGTAAGGAGTGGGGGGGAGGAGGAGGGGAAGGAAGTAGAGAGGGGGCACACAC
>WURS02088183.1:0-10031 GCA_011762765.2 Rhinocypha anisoptera
AAGGGGGGGGGAGGGCGGAGGGGACCACTTTTGTGGAAAAGGGGACGGAAGTTGACGTGGGGGTGGAATAGAAAGGGAGGGAGGGGGAGGAGGGAAGGGAGAGAGAGAGAGAGAGAGAGAAAGAAAGGGAGAGAGAGTTTTCTCGCCGCCCCGGGCCCTCCAGCTACGAAGCAACCCATTTCCACTGGCCTTTCTCTTTCTCTCTCTCTCTTCACTTTCCTTCGCCCCGTCACTCTCATCCACTTGACAGAATCCTTGTCTCCCAGGCAATGTTATGGATTTGACCATCAGTGGGGATATTTTTTGAAAAGAAGTAACCGTGACAAAGATATAGTATTTTTTAAATTTCTAGATTTAACTTTAATTCCACCGCCTATTATTGAATTTTCAAACCATTTCGTTTCTGTTCCTCTCCTGTTTTCCGCACCTTGAATTTAATTTTAGCCCAACTAAAATTATCCGTTTTCCACCTCCTTGGAGCGTCTATTATTTCCACCTGTGCGGGGTGCTAACGGATTATTTTTTATTTCGGGTTTCATGCGGCAATAAAAACAAGTCTTCATTCCGAGTGAATACAAAAATGAGTGTTTAGTGCTTGGTGAGTTTAGCCTTGACTCACTTGCTGAATGTCTTGCTGAGTGTGGGGATATCCAGTATCTCATCACTGAATTTAGAATACAAAAACCAAATTCCTAGAATAAAAAGTGATGTTTTCGAACAAAAATACACCTAAATATTCAGAACAAAAAAACTAAGTGCTTGTATTAGTTATTTGCTTCTCTGCTGTGCTCTTGTGATTTATCGTCCATATTAAATTCACATTAAAGAATGTGAATTTAACATGAACGATACTAAATTCACACACGTTTGTCAAAACCTTAGAAGGAAAAAACAAGAATCAAAAGGTCTTATGGAAACAATTTATCTTCATTATAAATAGTGAAGTTTCAAATGTGGTATTGTTAAATACAGACCGATTCATGACAAAACTACGTGGCAAACTTCCAGAGAAAAAAAATTATATTGTTCCCAGTTCCGATGCCAATATATAATCTTCAAATGAAGATGATAAATAAACATCGAAAACCGGAACGAATTAAATATTTATCCTTTAAAATTCGCAAGTTATTTAATCCTGAACACCATTATATTCTTACCATTCATTAATTAAATGGAGAGGCATGATCTTTTTATTTTGTCGTTTTATTAGCTCCTCAAAGATACTTCAAATACTTCTCTTAACATAGGCTGCATCGCAAACGTACGTATTAAGGAGGAAGCGATAGTTTAAAAAGGTATGTAAATTCTGAATCATGAACGAAACGAGCTCAAAGACTTAAAATGAGTATCTTCGAAGAATAATGAAACAGTTGAGGAAATAAAACAGAAGTTGTCACTTCTATATTAATTCTATTTGTTTCATTATAGAATTCTAAAAGATATCCTCAGTGAATTTAAGTCGATCGAATAGTTTAAGTTGTTAATAAAATTAATCTAATGATAAATTTGCATCATATCTTGTGTGTCTGTAGTTGTTATTTGAGAATCTCATTATTTCCTACTGTGGAAAGTTATACCCTCAGCAGACAGAAAGCGAGTTTGTTTTGGTTTTTTTTTTATTTTGTTTATGGAAACGGAAACTTGATGAAAAATGTAATGCGAGGTTCGTTCTTCATTTTTATTGTGAAGCAGGATCACCCGTGAGGTGTCGTGATTCTAACAGTTGACATTTTTGTAACGGATTTATTCCTGTTTTTGAGCATGCGCATAATTGTTGATTGCCATCGAGGTGGATTAATTTCGGCAGACGACCTTCATCAGCAGAGAAAATTAACAGCCACGATTTCTGCCTCGAATTATAGCTAAGTGTAGTTCGATGCAGGGGAGACCTTTCTTATTCAAATTTCTTCACTCATAGATAGCTGGAAGGGGGTCTGAATTAATTTAAAACGTTTAAATTGAATCGAGCATTAAAAATAAGTTTGCAAATTAGACATTTTTATTCCTAAGATAACAATATAATGTCGCAGAGTGTAATATTTATTTCCTACAAGAATCTCCCAATACCCTGAGTTCAAGACAATAGTTAGATCCTCGTCGGAACTCTCGAATCTTCTACAAAATACCTTTTACATTCTTGGCCATATCACCTTTTTCTCCAGTGAAGTTTAAAGTTCACTAAAGGCTTTTTCCTTAAAAAAGAAATTGAAAAATAATTAAAAGGGATTATCTTGACATTTTAAACATACCTAGTGGCATATGAATATAAACTAAAAGTTTATTTTCACACATTTTTGGCTCTCTGTTGATGTAACGAATTAATTACGCACGTGAAATGTTTGTAATAGAGATATTTATTCATTTTACTAACTTACTATAACTTCTTACTCAGAATATAATTGAATTTGTTAATATATATTGTAAATTTTCAATTGCAGTCATGTATGGTTAATACTTAGACAAGTGAAAAATATATTTATAATACACGGAAGGATGCCTTTCTATGGTAATGCATAAAAGAAACTTAGGGTACACATTAGTGTAAATATTTGTTAAATTAGATGACGATTGTTGTTCATTTTAAGACCTTCTAAATTTTCACAACATATGACTGAAAATGTTAGTTTGAGTAGAAAATGATAGTGACGTTTTGAATTCACATTAGGAGATTTAAGAAAACGAGTTTAATTTCAAGCTGTGCATTTAACTTATGCGCAGAAGCATTTTCATATTGGCCATTAAAATTTGAATAATTTAGTCATTAGTAATTTTACAATTACCTCGGCAAAGGTCGTGGAAATCGAATTGATTTCGTCCAATTTCAATTTATGAAACAAATTCCCACGGAATAATGTCATACTCTTATCACTACTTTCACACCATTTGGGCAACCGGTTAAAACGATGGCCATCAAATTATCCTTTGGCATTTCAGACTAAATCTTTTGAGGGGACGACTTGTTACATCCATATTAATGAACGCCGCGTTAAAATATCTATTATCCGTCTTGATGGACGATGAAACGGAATGCTTGATGGAGCAAAACCAGTTGAAGTCGGTGTCGTTAAATTAAGTATCGAGGGCTATGCCATCGAACTTGAAAAGAATTTTTTATTTTTGAGGTCATGAGGCCAAAACGCTCACCCTGGCTGGCTTGGGTCGCTAGAAATCCTCTCATATGACGGCCGAAATTCGTGCACGCTTCTTGTTTGTCACTTGTTCCACTTTTCTGTAACAGCACACATGAGGGAAAGGCGTTTACGACCTTTATGGATTTCATTTAGAGCCAAGTCTACCGTCTTCGTTGCGATTAACATTTACGTTAGAATTGACATCTATAATACAAAGAGTAACGTCATGAAATATTTTACAATTAAGATGCAGTTAAATAGGATATTTTATATTTTTAATTTAGGAAACAAGTGAAATTTGATCATCAGGAATTAATATAACCTTATTATTAGCAGTACGATTAGCTTTCAAAAAGGAGGATTTAAGAATCTTTAACTTTCCCTCTTTCGCAGCATTTCTGAAAAAAGCCTTAATATTCCAGCCATGAAGTATGATAGCTTAGCAGATTTCTCTTTGCATCTGGAAAAGTCGTCAGGCGGTAAATTCGGTTAAATTATCCATAATAACGCCATAGCTTACATTCATCCTCAGGAATATCTTAATGAAATGTTAACAAATCCAAGCATTACAAACTATTACTCTTTTAAACGTTACAGACGTCAAATAGATTTAATGTTTTATTAGAATTTATAGAAAAGATAGAAGAAAAGGTAATATTTAGAAAACATGACATATTTTTTTACAACAACTATTACACCACTTCAGAAATAACTTATTCAATAGTTGGTTATTGAAATTACTGCTCCCCTTCACCCGAAAAATATTTAACACACATTTATTCAACTATATTTATTCAACAATAATTGAAATTATCACCATTCAATATATCAACACCGTTGTTGAAACAGTGAAACTACATTAAAATAGATATTAAAATGAAAATATATTTTATAACAGTACAAAAGGAAAATAAAACTGTTAAAATGAGGTTTGTTGTGAGGCCACGATCATTCGTCCTAACATTTCTCCGAAAAATTGGTTGTTTTGGCAATAGCGAGACAAGTAAATGTGTTCTTGATCACACCATATTGTAGTACGGATCAGTATTTAGTCCGAAGTTAGGTACGTAACTTGGTTGTGTCGTGGATTCTTGATTTTTAATCATAAAACTAAATGCTCACGATCCTCCGATCACATATCTCTTCTGGCATTACTAATTTCATTTTTAATATCAGGAGATCCCGTGGAAAAAGAGTGCAAAAACATAGTCACCCCTGTGGTACCGGAAGGTGTGACCATCGATTCAACTATCGCAGTCACACTGTCAACAACAACAACACCTGTCATCATCAGGTGCGTTCATTCTGGTTTTGTGCGTCGCAACAGGTTTTGTTTAGTAATTTTTCTGGTGGAATAATGCATCAAGTGCTATAATTTCGTTGCGAATTCATCCTATAAAGTTTACTCTGTAATCAGCATATTGTAAATATTTCATTAGACAATGCGTTCAACTTCATTTTACGATTGAACTATAATATGCTCGTGTGTACAAATGAAGGTCTGTATTTTTTGTGAACTTACTTTGAATAAATAAGCTCTTCTCCCGATACGGTGATTTTGCGTCGGTGACGGCTGTTTGAATAGTATCCACATCCTGTCCATCGACTTAATGATCCGACGACAGCTATCGAGCTCTTTACACATTTTGTACCTGGGTATTTAAATGCCTATCAACCCATCTCTTCCGACGGATCTTTAAAGTTCGGTTCTTGAACACGTAGTATAACTTCCATAAAAATGTCGAAACTCACAAGTAAAAATGTTCAATGGAGCATCCTAAGTAATACTCTCAAATAAAATTAATATTTCTTAGGTTGCTCAAAAATTTCACGGAAGTGTGATTTAGTCGGGGAAATAAGATGTTTAGGAAGTTTTCTTGCCATTCCTATTTTATCATCACGTTCAGGTACTTCATTTATCATTTGACCGCTTTCCTTAGGGTTTTATTGAAGAACTATTATTGAAAATGAACCATTTATTCAGGGCCAATTTGTTATCTCTGAAGTCGAGACTCATTTTCCCTTCATTGTTACTCGACAGGTATCGTGGGTGGGAGAAATCAGCTTATCATTTATCATAATCAACTGGAGAAAAGTTGAGATTTTAAATGCCATTGGCGAGGAGCGATTTTATAAAAAGAATGTTCAATTACTTCATCTGAGACTGAAGTTTCATAAATATTTTTCACCTACCTTTTTGTGGTGAAATTGAATATTCCCGTTTGGCATTTGCCGTTTTTGGATGGACAGGACAGATGTGTTGACGTTTTGGAATATTAATCTCTAAATTTTTATTCAGAGTCGTTTTGGGCACTTCTTTGGTGTCACAGCAGTTCCGGCTTTCTTTCTTCTACGAGAGTTGGACGAGCTATCAGGGACTTTCCCTTAATTGCCGACCTTGAAAATATATCTTAAGAGAGATACCGACGGCCATAAGGGGTCAACTGCTTAGCCCAACTGCTGGCTAAATCTGGTTGAAGTTTTAATGTGAGCCAGATTGGGTAAGGATTTCGATTTTCTCTGAGAGATTCCTGAATTCTGAGTTTCCTGTGGAGTACGCGGATGTGGTATAAATGTGTTACGTGGATGGATCAGGTCAACTTTTCCCCACATTTTTCGGTTCCTGTCCCATCAGAGTTTTGCCGAAATGAATTTCGAAACCTACAGTTTTTATTTAAGGATGAAAAATGGATTTCTCGGCACGGTTGGTAGCAGTATTCCCACGAGAAATAAGTTTTGTGAGAATTTAAGTGTGTTATTTAATTTATGGATCGGTCAATTTTTGAAAAATATTAATCCTTTCACCTAACTCTCCGAATCGAATGCTTAGTTCGAGTCACAGTGTTCGCCGATATTACCGAGGTTTTATTTTCGCCAAAATGTGCACTGATTTTTACG
Organism: Rhinocypha anisoptera; assembly: GCA_011762765.2. Classification (NCBI taxonomy): domain Eukaryota; kingdom Metazoa; phylum Arthropoda; class Insecta; order Odonata; family Chlorocyphidae; genus Rhinocypha; species Rhinocypha anisoptera. The sequence continues at coordinate 6,030 of WURS02088183.1, forward strand.
ATGGCAGTCACTTAAAATGGCTGGGATATTTTATTTTCTAACCTATTAAAATGTAAAACAATTTTTTTTGTGAAAGTTTAGGGCTTAATAGCAGAGCTTTCCCCGCGTTTCTTAAAACAATATTGACCGTCCTCATCCGTAAACACTAAAAGTAGTTAAAAAGACACGTGAAATAATTTTATTTACAATTGAATGGTATCCATAATGCTGTAAAAATATCCAGAAGTTCTTATAAGACCAGGAATGGCAATACTTTTGGCGATTGAGTTCTAAAGTTAAAGTAAAGAGTAAACTACTCTCGCCTCCTGGGCCAACCTATGGCCTCGGAAAGGGAGAACGATTATTTCTATCTATAAGAGGCATAAGATACTTTTATGTAAAAACAATAATTTATATGGATAAAATAAACGTTATGAAGTTTAAATATTTGACTATGGTTCATGATGATGAAGGGTAATCTACCGGTTAAGGTAGGTAGGTTTCTGATGAGCATTAGCTTAGGTTGGCCGCGTAACATCTAACTTATCCCTCTTCAAATCTGCATACTTCCTACCCCCTATCATTCTGTCCAATATCCCTATTCTCTTCCTACCACTACCCCGCTTACCCAACATTTTACCCTCTATTACAACCTTCAACAACAAATTGCCTCTTGAGTACCCCTTACATCCACCGTTCCTGTCTTTTTTGGATCTCTTGCAGCAAACGCCTCTCCTCCCCTACCATTCTCATCACTTCTTCATTCGTTATTCTCTCTGTCCACTTCACTTTCTCCATCCGTCGCCAAACTCACATCTCAAAAGCCTCCAAACCATGCTCCTCATCCGTCCTCATGGACCAGGTATCGGATCCATATAGTTCGCTCATTAATAGGATTTTCACAAATCTTTTTTTCAAATCTTTATTTAGGGTCCCTCTCATTAACTCTTTCCTTTTCGCAAAGGCCTCTTTTGCTAATCGGGTTGCATAAGAAAGTTAATTTAATATAATATAAATTCTCTATCAATCTTCAATTTGATTTGTTTACGGAGCAGAATGACATGGAATTAAATAAAACTGTAATTTATATGAAATAAAGGAAAAATATTAACACCGCCATGGAATAATAATAATTAATATTAGTCGTCAAACATGCAAATCGGTCATAACAGTTTTCAGTTGTTATTTTCTACCTTGTGTTCTAAATTCCACGTGGATTTTCCCTCGGCACCGTGCAAAAATAATTGCTTCAAGTGTCCCTTTGAGCACGCGTTCCATAGGCTTGCAAACCATGATCTAGACGGAAGGTTAATTTGCAGGCAATGAGACAGTAGAACCAACTTTAACCTAGGAGTGTGTTATCCAGTGTGGCGTTTCCTTCTGAAAGGTGAGGAGTCAAATTAGACAGGTAAACAGTGAAGCTGTTAATTAATTTGATGGCTATCTTAACACCTGGTCTTGTTTGTTTTCGGAGACTGTCGTTTCTTTAGGTTTATCTAATCAATTCCCGGATGATTTTTTTTCTCCTTTCCGTTTTAAAGCGTTTATTCGGACGCGTGGAAAATGATTTTGCGGAAACTCCCCTTCTGGATTTCGGAAGCGCGGCAGTATTAACTATATGAGGGATTCAGAATTCTGGTGCATTCGCATTTTCGCGACCCACCTCTTTTCGCGCCTCGGATGTGGCCTTTTCTCCAGACGTGTGGAAGGCGTGCCAGGAATGAAGATATCTCGATAGAGCGGATGTGCGGAAGACAAGCAGTGGAACAGTGGGCCGCACGTATTAAGTGTGGCCCACTCTCTCCCTCTCTCTGCTCACTCCGTCCACTTAGCGCCGGTTCAGCCAGGGGAGAGAGGAGGCGGGGTGAAGTGTCTCGACGCTCCACTGTTTACCATAGAGACGGTCACCAAGAGAAAGATGCGTTTCCTTATTCCTACTTTCATTTGTCGAAATTTTGAATTGAATCGAGTGTGTCGTAGGGAACGTAGGTGTGTGGAGCTCATCGGAGTGAGAGATGGATTGGGTCGTAAGGGTCGTGGGAAAACTGATCGGGGATGTTCTAAGAATATTGTGAGAATAGAATAATATTTGTCGAATCCTGTCATGTCAATCATGTCAATGTAGTCATAATAGAGATATCCGTAGAGGAAAAAAATGAAGGTTTTGGAACGAAAGAATCGCTAATTATTCTTTTAAGAGAAGAAAAATGCAGAAACGAAGAACTTTTCCCATGTTAAAGATGAGATTATATTTTCGTCGATACAATCGTGTGATAAACTACTTCAAAATTATTAGGTTTGGAATAGTACAGCATAAATTATGGAGCTACTACTATATAGGTCATTCCACGGCAATGGGAATGATAATCACAGTAATGATATGTATTATGGGAAAATGATAATCACATTCTGACAGACCAATTTCCTATTACGGAAATCATTTAGTCAACTCATCATCATCATCATTCTCAGTACTTCAATCCGAAGATCGGTTGACTGCAGCTCTCCATCCTTTCCTATCTACTGTTGGCTCTCTTACACATTCTTGGGTCTTCTTTCTAACGTCTTCAATAGGCTTTGAATTTCTTTCTTCATCACAATTAATATTTAAGGAGATATGCGTCAGTGTAGACATAATGTTTTAATGGACTGAACTGTTCAAAGTTTAAGAAATTTAGGTGTCATGTACGAGGATTAAGAATCTTGATTATAAAAAAAGGAACTTAAATTTTTAAACATTGACTCGACTGGTAAATTTTCTATGAATATTAAATATTTCCTCGAAATTTCTTTAATGATCGATTAAGCATCTTCACTAAAATACAGAAAGATTTGTTGAGTGTAATGTGAACATTCGCGACATTTTGATCATTGATATTTAATTTTATTTCATGTTTCTCTGTTTTGTATACAATTATTTACTATAATTAGTAATTGAATAAATATTATTATAAAATTAATATCAATATAGCGGGGATAAACGATTAATAGCGTGAGGGGATTATCCATTCTGGGGGAGGACAGGGTGAGGGAAAGAGGGCGATTTCTTTACTACCTGTTTCATGCGGCAAAGACGCCCAACGAACGCTTTTCGCGAAGTAATATACGGCGGAGTTCGTGGTCAAACCAGCACATCCAAATCGTTTGAGTAATGGTCAAGTAAGGATGAAAGGATAATTATATAAACGCATAAATGATGACTTCGAAATCGAATTGGCAGACGGTGGGAAGGCGATCAGGAGTTATGAGCGAGGAATGTTGGAAGGGGGGGGGGGGATGGATTAGGGGCGAGGAGGGGGGGGGCAGAGAGGTGGTTGACGTTGGATGCTGGAGGAGGAGATATCAGGGAAGGGAGATGGAACAGACAGTGGAGGGAGGAGATGATGCATTGACTCACAAAGATTTTCACTGGGATAAACAAGAATTATCCAGTCCTCATCCTTCTTAGGTCTTTTGATAGATATACTGAAGTCGAATCCCTCTTTCCCAAAATTGCGATACGTATTTGAGAATAATATTCGTACGCTTATATGTAACGAACCATGCGGTTTCTTTGATTTATTTACTCAGGGATACCTCAGGGAAGGAAATGTAATGTCGACCCAATTACTCTTCTTAGTCATCTCATACTTCCTTAGTTTTTAATGTCCATCCATCTCCCCAAGGAAAAATGGGTCACTGCGCAATCTCCTCTTTTTTATAAATATAAGGTATTAAATAGCATTTTAAAAATACGTCTGGTGCATTTAAAGTTATCATAAAATGAAAAAGTTCATCTACGATCCTCAATATATTTCTTCATATTCCAAAGTGTACGTTGTTAACACGATATTCCATATCATTCAACAGGATGGGAAGTTGCTGCTATAACAGGTGTGTAAGTTTTTAGGAAAATATGCTTCTAACATAATTGTAATGATGATAACGAAGGGTGATCTACCTATTAAGATAGGTTTTTGATGAGCAATAGCTTAGGTTGGCCGCGTAACATCTAACTTATCCCTCTTCAAATCTGCATACTTC
>WURS02088193.1:0-10031 GCA_011762765.2 Rhinocypha anisoptera
TTAAGCCCTAAATCTTTTATCGTTCACAATGGCCTATGTCTACTAAGTTCAACCAATGAGATAACGTCATTCATTTTATAAGTTGACCAACGAGAATGTTTCTACTTTCCCTTGTTTTTTCCACTAGCAGACACTGACGGAAATAATTGCATTGAAGCTCGGAATTGAGTCGCGAAAGTAATTTTCATTTTTCACTAAATCAAATAACACTTACTCCATGTTTTTTTTTCAGGTTTTATTTATGTTGGTTTTTTCAATTTCTGGCCACTGCTGGAGCTAGTGTGCACGCCACGAACACTTGTGATTGGATAACTTAAGAACTCACTCTCCGACGTTTTTTGGGAAACTGAAGGACACGACGTAAAAGATGAACATGGGCCATCATTCGCGTTATGTTAAGTCCTTAAGTTACGTCGAGGCGTATTGTGAACGGTCTCGTTCCCACGCATATGCTCAATTCTTAATTTCTTAAGTTAAGTTTTTACGTTATGTTCTTATGTTCAATGTGGAACCGGCCTTTAGTGAAGAGCGGGAGCAATGGAAGCCGAGAAAACGAGGGGAGGGGATATGCAGGAAGGGGATGAGCTCACGGAATGGCTGGATGGGAAGAGCAATCCTCCAGAGGAATCGAGCTGGCTCCACAGTCTGTTTCCCCCCAAGGCCTTTAGGGGTAGGAAGAGATGGGAGCTCGGAGAGAGACCCGACTGCCCGAATTGGCGCAAGTGTAGACGGGAATACGCAGCCTTGCAAAGTCTGTTTAGAAAGGACATAGGTAGGGCAGCCACATAGATGTTGGATGGCCCATGCACAGCACAAGTGCTGAGCCTTGAGATCATGAAGACCTACTGATCACCCATCCTTTCTATGGATCCCGGTCCGGACCCCGAAGGCGAAGATGAGGCGTTTCGTCCGAGTGAGGACCTCTGCTGGCTTTGGATCCCGTCTCGAGAGAGGAGGTTGAAGCGTCCAACGCCAATGCTAACTCAGCGCCCGGTCCCAACGGTATCTCTCCGCGCCTGTGGCGTAGTGTGCCTTCCGTCATGCGAGCTTCGTACTTTAACATGATTCTGGCAAAGGGGTCATTCCCTATAAGTCTGCTGAGAAGTAGAACAGTGTTTGTCCCAAAGAACAAAAGGAGTTCAGAGGCGGGCGACTTTCCCCCATAAGTATTGCTTCAGTATTGTCCGACAGCTTCATAAGATCTTAGCGCGCCGGCTAATGTCAGCCGGTCTCGGGGATGAACCACAAAGGTGTATGGCTGATGGATGCGCGGAGAACGTCACCATTCTAGGTTCGCTCATTAATGACGCAAGAACCCGTCTCTGCGAAATCCATGTCGCATCCCTCAATATGACCAAGGCGTATGATAGCCTGAAGCATAGCGCAATATCACGAACCTTGCGCAGGCATGGGATCCCAGACTTGTTAGTGGAATATGTGTGCAACACATACAAAGCCAATGGCACGATGCTCGAGGTTGACCGTGTAAGAAGTGAACCAATAATCGTAACCAGGGGGGTCAGGCAAGGCGACCCCATGTCGACTCCGATCTTTTGCGTGGTTATCGACGAGGTGTTCTAAGCTGTCCCCAAGCAGATTGGTTACGACCTCGAAGGCACACACGTCAGTCAGTTGGCATACGCTGACGACATTATATGCATTGCGTCCAGTAAAATCGGATTGCAGAGTACCCTTCGAGTCCTGGAAGATGAGGCAGGGAAACGGGGACTAAGTTTTAACAGTAAGAAGAGCATAGTGCTGCTCATTGTTACGGCCGGCAAACTCAAAAAGTTCAAAGTGGTCACAGAAGATCAGTTTCACATGGCGGATGGTGGCGTGGTGCGCCAACTGAAGCCTAATGAAACGTGGCCATATTTGGGGGTGAACTGTTCTGCCAGTGGCATTCAAAAGGTCAGTCAGACATTGGAACTAGAGATCAGACGAATCTCAGCGGCCCCGCTCAAGCCGCAGCAATGTTTAAAGTTGCTCCGATCCTTCTTAGTCCCAAGGTTCTACCACAAATTTACACTGTCTGGAGCCACTGCTCGATTACTCAAGGCACTTGATCGCCAGATGAGGGCTGCGGCTCGCAAATGGCTCAGGTTGCCTAAGGACGTCCCGGTGGGATACTTTCATGCCCAATGTAATGAGGGTGGCCTCGGCCTGTTGTCCTTCGCCATGGCTTTACCACTGCTGATGTGGAACCGGCTCTCCTCACTCAAGAAGTCTTCCAGTAATGCGGCACGCGCCGCTTTCAAGAACATATGGGTTCGGGCTAAGCTTTGTTGGTCGAGGCGGAACCTGATCCTGGCTGGGAATGATGTAACGAATAAGAAAGAGCTGGACAGATACTGGACGACCCGTCTACACACGTCCGTGGACGGGAGCGAGTTGAGGGAGTCTGGGAACGCATCGGCTAGTACGTATTGGATCGACGGTGGTAGTTATGGAATTCCAGGGAGAGAGTACATTCAGAATCACCACATACACATAAATTCGATACCAACCAGATTCAGAACGTCTCGCGGGTGAAGTATTTGGTTTCCCGCTGAAATAAAGTGTTGCGCAGGGTGTGGCGTGACAGAGACGACGGCTCACGTAATCCAGAGTTGCTTCAGGACTCATGGGGCTGGAGTCATAACGCAGTCGCAAAGATCCTCGCCAATGAATTACAAAAGAAAGGTTGGAAGGTGGAAGAGGAACCTCGCATTCCTACGGGAGAGGGGATGAGAAAACCCGATGTGGTGGCCAGGAGGGGAAACGACGTTAAAGTAATTGACGTCCAGGTCGTGAGTGGAGCGACATCACTTGACGCAGCCCATCGGCGCAAGTGTGAGAAGTATGATGGCCTTAAAACGATCCTCTCGAAGAGAGAGGACGTGCCTATCGGGAGGGTGGATACATCGTCTTGTACCATCTCCTGGAGGGGTGTGTGGAGCCTCAAATCTGTGGATTCTCTCTTGAAAATGGGATTAAGAAAAGGGGTTCTGAAAGCAATGACCACGCGGGTATTGCAGGGTTCGCACATGAATTGGACACAGTGGAACGGGATGACTGCCACGGTTTATCAATCTCGGCTTGCCATTCTTCGCCACGACCATAACACTAATGATCTGTCTCTCCTCACTCGAAAAGTCGTCAAGCACAATGGCCGCTTTTAGGAATAACTTGGTTCAGAGTAAGCTTCGCTTGTCGAGGTGAGCTCTGATCCTGGGTGGGAATAATGTGGAATCGAAAACTGGGCACGATAAGTACTGGGCGACTTGAATGCCTACGTCAGTAGACGGAAGCGAGTTCATGGAATCGGAAAAACAACAGCCAGCACGTTTTGGATCGATTTTGGAAGTTACGGAATCCCAGGGAGGGAGTACGTGCAGAACCACCACATACATATTAATACGATTCCAACAAGAGTCAGAACATCTCGCGGTAGAATGGAGAACCCGCAGAACTTGTATCGCGCAGGGTGTGTCGTGACAGAGACGACAGCCCATACCATCCAAGGGGTTGGCCTCTAAACGAAATTGAACAAGGTTTTAGTGCGTTCGAACATCTGAACACTCAGTTGTGAGCGAGCAGCCCTAGCAACCCGCCTTTCCCTGATCCTAATCTGGTGGCTATTGAGGCACTCTAAAGGTATCAAAGGGAAGACATGGGCCTAAATAGCCCTGATGGGTCGGTGGTTTGCCATGCCGCCGACTCATTACACATCACGGTTTCGATGTTAAAAGAATAACAGGGCTCCCGGTGGGACCCAGCGGCCGCTGTCCCGGACGGCCGCACTGTGATGACCTCCTGATGAGAGATGAAAGGCTCGGCCCCTCAGCTGGCGGAGCCCTTCCAGCCGATTCATTCATGTGCGAGGATTGTGAACCACCTCGATCCTTCAAGTCGAAAATTGGCCTAGGCGTGCACAGCCGTAGGGCTCACCCTGTCCAAATGAATGAAGAAATAGAAGTGGCTACCAAGACGAAGAGGTGGTCGAGGGAGGAAATCGAGCTTCTTGCCCTTGAAGAAGCTCGAATGCTTTGCGACGGTGGGGTGCAATTCATGAACCAGCAACTTTTATATTCTGATGCTTCTCGGGGCAGGTCCCTCGAAAGCATCAGGGGTGCAAGGAAGAAACCGCAGTACCGAGAGCTGGTTCTCTCGTACGTGCGGGAACTTTAAGGGGGCAGAGGCCTCCCTCTTCCTGCACCCGTCCTTCTAGTCACGGGCGAAAGAGCCCCGCTGGGTCATGACGGAGTTAACACTCCGATAGACGCCGCGCACAGCATGACCTCCACTCACACACCTCTTCTTCTCCAACAATGCAAGCAAGTGGTAGCGTGGGCGAAGTGTCCAGGAAGGACGTCCGTTTAGAAACTGTAAGAAAGTCAATTCCAGCCATCCAAAGATATTCAACACACCGAGCCGGTATTTTAGTTGCCGAGCTCACGGAATGGCTGAATGGGAAGAGCAATCCTCCAGAGGAATCGAGCTGGCTCCACAGTCTGTTTCCCCACCAAGGCCTTTAGGGGTAGGAAGAGATGGGAGCTCGGAGAGAGACCTGACTGCCCGAATTGGCGCAAGCGTAGACGGGAATACGCAGCCTTGCAAAGTCTGTTTAGAAAGGACATGGGTAGGGCAGCCACATAGATGTTGGATGGCCCATGCACAGCACAAGTGCTGAGCCTTGAGATCATGAAGACCTACTGATCACCCATCCTTTCTATGGATCCCGGTCCGGACCCCGAAGGCGAAGATGAGGCGTTTCGTCCGAGTGAGGACCTCTGCTGGCTTTGGATCCCGTCTCGAGAGAGGAGGTTGAAGCGTCCAACGCCAATGCTAACTCAGCGCCCGGTCCCAACGGTATCTCTCCGCGCCTGTGGCGTAGTGTGCCTTCCGTCATGCGAGCTTCGTACTTTAACATGATTCTGGCAAAGGGGTCATTCCCTATAAGTCTGCTGAGAAGTAGAACAGTGTTTGTCCCAAAGAACAAAAGGAGTTCAGAGGCGGGCGACTTTCCCCCATAAGTATTGCTTCAGTATTGTCCGACAGCTTCATAAGATCTTAGCGCGCCGGCTAATGTCAGCCGGTCTCGGGGATGAACCACAAAGGTGTATGGCTGATGGATGCGCGGAGAACGTCACCATTCTAGGTTCGCTCATTAATGACGCAAGAACCCGTCTCTGCGAAATCCATGTCGCATCCCTCAATATGACCAAGGCGTATGATAGCCTGAAGCATAGCGCAATATCACGAACCTTGCGCAGGCATGGGATCCCAGACTTGTTAGTGGAATATGTGTGCAACACATACAAAGCCAATGGCACGATGCTCGAGGTTGACCGTGTAAGAAGTGAACCAATAATCGTAACCAGGGGGGTCAGGCAAGGCGACCCCATGTCGACTCCGATCTTTTGCGTGGTTATCGACGAGGTGTTCTAAGCTGTCCCCAAGCAGATTGGTTACGACCTCGAAGGCACACACGTCAGTCAGTTGGCATACGCTGACGACATTATATGCATTGCGTCCAGTAAAATCGGATTGCAGAGTACCCTTCGAGTCCTGGAAGATGAGGCAGGGAAACGGGGACTAAGTTTTAACAGTAAGAAGAGCATAGTGCTGCTCATTGTTACGGCCGGCAAACTCAAAAAGTTCAAAGTGGTCACAGAAGATCAGTTTCACATGGCGGATGGTGGCGTGGTGCGCCAACTGAAGCCTAATGAAACGTGGCCATATTTGGGGGTGAACTGTTCTGCCAGTGGCATTCAAAAGGTCAGTCAGACATTGGAACTAGAGATCAGACGAATCTCAGCGGCCCCGCTCAAGCCGCAGCAATGTTTAAAGTTGCTCCGATCCTTCTTAGTCCCAAGGTTCTACCACAAATTTACACTGTCTGGAGCCACTGCTCGATTACTCAAGGCACTTGATCGCCAGATGAGGGCTGCGGCTCGCAAATGGCTCAGGTTGCCTAAGGACGTCCCGGTGGGATACTTTCATGCCCAATGTAATGAGGGTGGCCTCGGCCTGTTGTCCTTCGCCATGGCTTTACCACTGCTGATGTGGAACCGGCTCTCCTCACTCAAGAAGTCGTCCAGTAATGCGGCACGCGCCGCTTTCAAGAACATCTGGGTTCGGGCTAAGCCTTGTTGGTCGAGGCGGAACCTGATCCTGGCTGGGAATGATGTAACAAATAAGAAAGAGCTGGACAGATACTGGGTGACCCGTCTACACACGTCCGTGGAAGGGAGCGAGTTGAGGGAATCTGGGAACGCATCGGCTAGTACGTATTGGATCGACGGTGGCAGTTATGGAATTCCAGGGAGAGAGTACATTCAGAATCACCACATACACATAAATTCGATACCAACAAGATTCAGAACGTCTCGTGGGTGAGTATTTGGTTTCCTGCTGAAATAAAGTGTTGCGCAGGGTGTGACGTGACAGAGACAGCCCATATCATCCAAGGGTTTGGCCTCGGAATGAAATCGAACAAGGTTTTAGTGCGTTCGAACATCTGAACACTCAGTAGTGAGCGAGCAGCCCTCGCAACCCGCCTTACCCTGATCCTAATCTGGTGGCTATTGAGGCACTCTAAAGGTATCAAAGGGAAGACACAGGGGCCTAAATAGCCTCGATGGGTCGGTGGTTTGCCATGCCGCCGATCCATAATTCATCACGGCTTCGATGTTCAAAAGTTAACAGGGCTCCCGGTGGGACCCAGCGGTCGATGCCTCGGACGGCCACACTGTAATGATATCCTGGTTAAAGACGAAAAGCTCGGCCCCTCAGCTGGCGGAGCCCCTCCAACCGATCCATTCGTGTGGGAGGATTGTAAACCACCTCGACCCTTTAAGTCAAAAATTGACCTAGGCGTGCACCGCCGTAGGGCTCACACTGTCCAAATGAATGAAGAAATATAAGTGGCTACCAGGAAGAAGAGGTGGTCGAGGGAGGAAATCAAACTTCTTGCCCTTGAAGAGGCTCGCATGCTGCATGACGGTAGTGTGCAATTCATAAACCAGCAACCTTTATTTTCTGATGCTTCTTGAGGCAGGTCCCTCGAAAGCATCAAAGGTACACGGAAGAAACCGCAGTATCGAGAGCTGGCTCTCTCGTACTTGCAAGAAATGAAGGGGGGTAGGCCCCTTCCTCTTCCGCCACCTGTCATTCTAGTCACGGGTAATAATCCCCCGCTGGTTAATGAGAGAGAAAGCCCTCTGAATGAAACCGCACGCAGCAAAGCCTCCACTCGCACCCCTTCTCCCACACGAAGAAAAGGCCGGACGGACATTGGAATTGGAGATCGGACGTATTTCAGCAGCCCCGCTCAAGCCGCAGCAACATTTAAATTTCTCCAATCCTTCTTGGTCCCCAGGTTCTACCATACTTTTACACTGTCTGGAGCTACAGCTCGAGTACCCAAGGCACTCGTTCGCCAGATGAGAGCTGCGGCCAGCAGATGGCTCAAGCTCCCCATGGACGTCCCTGTCGGATACTTTCACTCCCCATGTAAAGAGGGTGGCCTTGGTTGGCACCCTAATTTGTTTAATTTTTATTGTTTATGAAAGTTGAGTTTCATAGGTGTTTTTTGTCAGAATAGGTTATTATTATTGTTTGTTTGTCATTTTTGTTTCCCATAAATGCATTCCATTAGTGGAAAACACAAGTCAAATTTAACTAAAAACTCTTTATTTTGTACTTGGCAGTTTTTCAATACATTTTTCCAATCTAATTAACTGTTTCCAGTGAAATCACACACTTGATAAACAACGTATTTCTCCACCTTGCGCAAGTGTCTACCGAGAAATGCACAACTTCGCCACCAATGCAAGACATGGAAGGAAGGGTGGTGGATGGGGCATCAGTAAAGGATCCCTGCAATTGAACAGCATTCCTACAAGCGACTGGTCAGAAATTGTCTGGAGAGACAGTGCTCTGTTAATCTCACTCACATTAATAGAGTGGATGGGGCCAATTCCACTCCTTCCTGCTCCAAACTGAATGAAGGCAAACATCAGTTGATGGAGGTAACTATATGCATTTTATATAATTTTGCATGACTGTTTGGAAATGTTTATTTTTTGCTGTTGATCATGGAAGAATCATTCATTACTACAATTGTATTATGTTCCACCCATCATTCTGTATCTAAGCGTATCATTCATGTTAAGCTACCAATTATCATAAAACCTAAATGTGGTGTGATTATTTTACAAAAGATACAGCAGAGATTGGACTTTTAATGAATTTCATTGGTTCTCTAGGATTGTTTTAGATTTAAAAAAACAAATACTCAAGTGGACTTCTTCACTTGTGTGTGAAAATGATATTCATGCAGTTGTGTGTACTTGTGAAATGATCAGGATGGAAAATCACAAATTAATCAATAGCCTCACCCCCCCTTCACTGGGGCGGGGAATTGGGGGAGGGGAAGGGTGCTTGGGAGGGGCTAGTGGTGGGGGGTTGGAGAAAATTCGGGGAGGGGAAGGGTACATTCGTGGTGTGGATGGAAGCGGGACGTTAGAGAGAAGCTGAAAAAATTAATAAGGATGATATGATGAAGGGAAATGAGTGATGATGGTGATGTAATTAATGTGCGATGTTTAATCCGAGGGGGATATGACTTTTGAGTATTGTTATGGGGCTGATTTGATTGTACGGACGAGGTGAAGTGCTCAAAAAAATTGATTAAGTTTTAACTGCGCCATTCTTTCTGTGTGTTCCTGTCCGTCTCCTCTCTCTCTTCTACACATCTTGTGCATCGCCGAAAGGCTGCTTCATTGTTTTCACCTATATATAAATATTCCGATGTAACATGTGTATTGCAACTTATGGTGTCGCATATTAAGGACACATTAGAGCATGTTCGACGTAATTTTAGGGTTTATTAATACGCAGGGGATGGTAATATACACCCTAGGCTTCGGCAAGTGTTCTGCGAAGAATAAATAAACCTTCTGTCAAACATGTAAGACACAGGGAGATTTTCCTAAATTTCTTTATTAAAAAACGTCTTATTTCCGAAATATAGTGTGTTTCAACTCTGAACTCCTTCACCATCAGGTAACTTCAGTCCGTCACTAAACAAGACGAAAACAAGTTATCTTAATTGGGAAATAAATTGAATCTCGTACATTTTACGCTCAGCCACCAAAGGCACGTAACCGATGAAACAATAACATCGCTTTAATCATTCACGTACAAGAAAATCGTTTATTCATTTTTCATCACAAAAACAAATACATATTTTCTAACGATCGTGTCACAAAAATGCTGGTCCCGTTTTTAGAGAAACTATTTTCCCCAACGTACGCCAATATTTCAATCTCACTCCAATATATGTAAGACGACGGAAAGTTAACGCCGTAATTATTCCACACTTTAACGAGGAAACGGAATCGTTCGATGTGGCCATCGAAGCCCACGTGCTAAAGAACAAGACATAGGTGCCCCACTCTTCCTGGGTCAACTCAGAAGGGTGGAGGTGGGGGAACTCTGACCCGGACGTCGTGATTGGTTTTTCGACTAAAATAGCGACTGACATCCTAGTGTCGATTCGTCTAAATGTTTTAGGGAGTCATTCGTGGAGGTGGAAAGGAAAACAAAACTGTCCATTCTATTTCTTGGCTGTAAAATAATTTTGTATTACCCTTACAATATCTTGATTCTTTCGCATTAGGCCACGACAGCAGCACGTGGAAGGTGACGATCGCGTGACGAAGAACGCCGGCCGCCGCGGACGTCCCATCCACGCTCGGGGGGGGGTGGAGGACACAAATGACTAGGCGTGAAGATGATCGCGACGACGAGGGAAAGCACCAGAAATTGCTCCAGGAAATGCACGCGCGTGCCATCTTAAGTCTCCTTTTGTGCAATTTAAAACGCCCACGGTATTGATGTTTCATGTGGGGGGGGGGAACTTTGATATCTATCCTCCGGACACTTGGGAGTGTTGTGGAATTTAGGAGGCGCACGGATTGACCAGAGGTTGGGCGGGATTGAGGGGGGGGAGGGGGGGGGGTAAATCGTCGCTCGTGCACCCT
>WURS02088203.1:0-23990 GCA_011762765.2 Rhinocypha anisoptera
AAGGGGGGGGGAGAGGAGGGGGAGAGAAAGGGGGGGGGTGGGGGGGGGGGGGGGGGGGGGGGGGGGGGGGGGGGGGGGTTGGGTGGGGCAAGGGAGGGGAAAGGAGAAGAGGAGGGGTACATTACATTTTGTACATTAAAGTTTTATTTTTCTGTGGAAAAGTGCTGTTTTTATTCTCAGTACTAATGTCAGGCTTTTTAGACCCGGAGGAAGGGTATACAAGGATGGGAATGGTAGGATGGAAGTATATTTAGCCTCAGAAGAGCCTCCAAAAATATGTTTCAACTAGTAGTAGGAAAATAGAACTTTTTAATTATAGTGCTCAATATCACAGCCGAGTTCAAGTCGAGATCCTCTTTTAAAAATATGAGATCGAATCTACGAAAAGTAATCATCGAAACTGTGTTTGGTGTGTGTGGCACTGTATGGGCTAGACATATGTAAATTGGGTATTTTCATCTTCATTAGACATATGTACATCAGGAGTGTATATACTTCTAGACCTAGCAAACCGCCTAACTGCATATTGAAGTGGGTGAGATCAGCCAGTATTTTTTTAGGTTAATCTTCCTGTGGACGCTTAGGTTATAGAAATAGGGTCATCTATTTTCGGGCGGTTACATTCACGCGTTATCCCCGGAAAGAACGAATTCCTAACTCTTTTACTTCGAGCGTTTATTTCTCGTGGTATGTGAATGTGGTCAGGCCACTTCATATAGACTTGTCTGCGATTAATAGAAAAAAAATAATGGCTATCGAATACAGTGTTTCTATGTCTTTTCAATGGATTCAATCTAGCTTGATGTCTTCTTCGCTCTAACGACTTCCAAGTGAGATCCTTAACCATCAGTGTAACGCTATTAAGTCTTAATCAATTTTTAACGAATCGTGCTTCACCGCGCTTTACATTCATGATCTCATGAACGAGGCTCTCTTATCAGATGCATCCCGTATTCTGTCCGAGTATTCCAAATTGGGTCCACGAGACATTGATGACCGCGCTCGTTATCCTTTAAATCACTCCTATAAAAAATTGCCTGGTGATACCTAATTTTTATTCGTCTACCCACAAATTAGTCGTTTGTTGGAACCCCATGACGGGTTTTTAGTGATATTTAGGCCTAGTGGCACTGCGATATTTGCATGCAAAAAACCAAGACTATTGGGGAGAGTGGTAAAGATTGATTGGACATTTTGTTCGACCCACTGAGCTGGTCATAAAAAAGATAAAAGGAGCAGTCAACGTGAAAAGTGCAGGGGTGGAGCAAATAAAGTTAGAATTGCTGCATCGTGATGCGTCAAGTAATTTATGAATAATTAGTTTACCCTTGAAAACACTCCGAGCCATACAATTTTAAGCAGAGAGTTTGAGGGGTGTCCTGATACTCTGCTTCTCAATAGACAGAGAAATATTATTTTGTTTCATTTTATCGTTAAAGTTTGGCATGGTGGTTATTGGATAGAGCGTTAATCTGGCTTTAGAAGAATTCTGAATTCATAACCCAGGTGATGGCATTCTATTTCCTCAGTTTAACTCATACTTTTTTTCTAGAGACTTTGATTTTCTAGTTAACTTCAGGCCGAACAAGGAAAGAAACTCTCTTCTCTACTAAATATACAAGTATCAAACTCTGGAGATCATACGTAGAGAAAGGAAAGAGCTGGGCGTGATAAATGGAACATGATTTGATCAAATAATAAAACTTTTCCACTGATGGAAATTGTGTAAATTTAAAACCGTGGAAAATGTTATTACTGTAATCACATATGAAAATCCATCAGTCAGCGTTGGATCAGTTTCTATGATCTATTGAGATAATTATATTTACGATTTTTGAAACTCTGATCAAGCAAAAACTGTAGAGTTGTTCAGAGTTGGAAGGGATGTACAATATTAAAAATCGATGATATTAGAAGTATGGACTGAAAAGTAAATGTTAAATTCGTAAGCCATTAATTACAGCATTTGTACACTTATCTGATTTTGTATTTTATGCTCAAATGGAAGTGGTGGTTATGAGCCTGGAAAAATACTTGAGCACTCAAAGCTTTCAAGCGAAGGAGGGATTATATTGAGGAAACTCTTGAGCAGAGTCGAAAAGAAAATATAATTTGATAAATATAAAATAAGTTCCGGTATTTAATTCTTTACCAATTGAGCTTGTCGAAATATTTTTGTGTAGGTTTTGGATTTGACGATCTTGATATGGATCTTATGAGATCATGATATGAGCTTATGAGATCTAGAGAAAGGAATAGAAAATACATTTAAAAACTTGTAAGAAAAAAGCATGCGAGAAGCGTAACTTCAGTGAAGAAGAATATGGAAAAATTTCGGGATGTTGTTGTATTTGATAAAACGGGAAATCATGTGTTGGGAGTTTGGAAGAAAAGAAAAAAATATGGAGGAATATGAATGAGATATCATATTTTTGTTTTACTTTGATAGGGTAGACAGATGGGAATAAGCAAGTGGTAATGTTTCATACTTGCTTGATAAAATTTATTTGTTCATTAACCGATTTTTACTTAAAATTGACCAGTTTAAATGAAGCGTTTCTGAAAACTGTCGATAAACTATCAAAATAATTCAGAAAATATTTAAAATCAGTCTTATTTTTAGCAAAATCAAAAAATCATACTACCTATAATTGGAATGTGAAGATTTACCGTAATCAGTAGTAAAAATTAACGAATATTTGATGAGGTCAAAATAGAATTGAATTCATACTACCAATTTATAGAATTATGAGCTAAGAGTCCTTTTATTAAAGATAGTATTAATTTCTGTGAATATTTAAGCATCTAAGATGACCGATACTTATTTTCTGAAAATTAAGGAAATGTAACGCTTTCATAAGAATTCATAATTTCACCCGATTAATTTCATGGTTCGTGTTATTTTAAAGATAGGCTGGAACGAAAGTGGTTCTATGACATTTGAAAGACATAACGGACATACGAGAAAAAACAAATGAGACATGCATGAAGCTATGAAGGATCTTGATTATGGAGGTACAGAATGCATTTTAGGGCTGAAGCAAATCCGCTTATATTTTTTACTTACATTTATTTCATAAATTTGTAGCATTATTAAATGTAGATTACGTATTTAAAAGATTTTGATATGGAACCAAAAATGCAATCATTCATAATAAAAAGTCTAACAGTTAAACGAAAATTGATACGAACAACATGTTTTTTTTAATGATTGTAAAATAATTACTCCTGATTGCACCCTAGTTCACCGAGTCTTATCACCTCAGAACTCGAAAAGATCATGACGTGTTCCACAGCAACACTGATGTTACTTAATTAAAACACCGTATTTACTGTGGTGTGACGTGCCCCAAAATTAAGGTCGTGATTGTAGAATTAGAGTTACAACCCAGGGGGGGGTATCCATCTGCCCACCATTTTCACGCTCTATTCCCATCTCAGATATGCTCCCTTCGCCCCTTCCCCCCGTCTCTAAACGAGTGATGTAATAATTGAGTGCAGTCACACCCCTCGGACTTCGTCGACAGCATCCAACGGTTTTCCAATCGATGCCTTTCCCGAACGGATCCCCAAAGTTAATATTATACGTACATTGGATTCGGACTGTTCATAATTACGGGGCACGTACTTTATTCCTCAGAGCAGCTGCATAAAATGAAATTTTATTATCTCGGACTCCCGTTTGCGATTGTGTAAAGCCCTCCTGCAATTGGGTAGTTATTTACTCTTCCATGTTTTATTGCTTTGATCGCCCGGCGGCCAAATTTTCTTGCACCGCCGATGTGAAACTTAATGAAGTCGGATCTCACTCATTCCTCGATGATCTGAAATTGGGCCTTCTCTGAAATTGGCGGCAATTGTTTTGAATTAACGAGGGTCGGTTTGCACTTCTGTGAGGACGCCATACATGGTTAGTTTTGACGTTGATGTGTCACTGTTCTAATTTTTTTGAAGCTCAATGAAAGCTTACCATCGCCCTTCTCTCAACGATTCGAAAACAACTTACTTTTACGTGAAGGTGTCAATGTTTTTATTGTCAGTTTGTATTCAATTTTGTTTACAGATATTTCTGATTTTAATTATTAGCATGAGTACAGTAAAAATAACAATACTTAAAAACAGATATTTACTGATTTTATATAAACTTCACCATGCACATTTCGTTTCCACTTATTGAGTCTGAGTGAGGAAAATAATAATTTTTTATAAATTTGACTAACGGAATTAGTATTAAAGGTTATAGAATAAGCTTCAAATTTGTAATGTAATATTGATACGCCAATAAAATCGACTGGAGGTTGGATTAAAAAAGAATCCAATGCCAATTTCTGCCATAATAATTTTCGTATAAGGTCTTTTTCACATTGAACAACGCAGCAATATCCTTCACGTCGAATTAAAGAAATGTAAAAGGATTATCTCCTATTATTGGAATGCATTAAATTTTCTTTAGTTTGCTTAAAAGTGCTAACTTAATATTCGCAGATCCTTGATAGATAGTACATTGATAAATAATTTTTATATATTATTCTACGAGTCATTACCCACCAGATACACTATTATTTTTTTACAGTTATTTTAACTTTATCGGTGATTCATTTATGAATTACTAGAGATATGAAGACTTGCTTATGACCTTCTTGGTCCTATCTTGTGAATATATCTGTATCAATTTCTCAATATGTTGTCCGGTCATAATATTTGAGTGTGAGGGTAGGAATATACTATAGTTTACAGCGAGTTGTTATTTCCAGATTTTTTGAATTTTACTGTTGCTTTTCCAGATATGTTGTCGCCTGTGCCAGGGTTTACGTTAGTTATAGTTAAATCTCTAATCTCACACGTTATAATTTCATGACCTTTCCAGAAAGACTTGGAAAAAATACTGTGGAAAACATAGTTAATGATGAGTATTAAATAAAAGTTAATAATGTGTTCAACACTGGATGTGGACTGGAGGAAGAGACGACGAGTTAAACCGGGGGTGTATGAGAGTGAGACAAAGAAGCTTCCTCGCTGGACGGAAAGGGAGAGCTATACTATTGACTCATCTCACGCATAATGCCTCATTTAAATACGTGTATCCATGAGGACGCAGGGTGTAGCTTTGTTTCCAAAATGGCTCTTGGGAGAATACTTGATGCTCATGAATGGATTCATTAGTAGAGGTTGACATTACTTGCTGGTGACCCTAAGAAATGGATGTCTGTAAGTACGGATGGAAACGGATGGGAAATGTAGTAGAAAAGTTAGTTTTTGCTTCCTGTATGCGATCGGGTTGATATCACTTAGTCTAATGCTCGAGTGATCAATCAAATAATGCTTACATGAAAGCGTCAAATGATTGTGACGAAAAAAGAAATGATAAATAAAAAAAAAGAAATTATTCCTCTTCTAAATCAATTATTAGAATCAGGGATTGCAATGGTCTCTTGAGGTTCACCTTGTTTCACACTCATTCCATCGTTAATGTTTGTTTTCATGCGCTGGATAGGTCGTTCAAGCAGTTTTATGTTCTTCTGACCTCTAATTTTATGAACACATACAAATATAAACCTAATACCATCTGACGTGACTGCGTGGGACTTATGGATATCCATAGTGAAGACAGCTTTCTAGTTTTAATTATAGTACGTGGTACGACGCGTTTCAATACATTGTAGCGCGTTGATATGCTACTTATTGTAATGAAACGCTTCATGCCACGTAAAAATAATGTGGAATTTACAAAGTTGTTTTCATTATGGACAAAAATATGTTAGATACGAATGTAATCACGAGTATAGGAATGGGTTTACTTAGTAGAGTTCTAATTTGTGTTTTTAACTTCGTCATAACTACTTGTTATGCCATAAAATAATCTTCACGATCGAAGAAATTTCAAATAATTAAGGGTGCGTGGAAATACATCGTGTTTTCAGAGGATTGGTTGTGAAAACTGTTCCTCTTTGTATATGATTACGAGATACTGACATTTGCGATATTTGTCGAAATATTTAAAACTAAGCGGTATTCTTTGACCTTCCATTTGTCGACGGTAGATTAAAATACAATACGTATTTAGAATACGTATTGTAGTGGTACACAGACTAAATCCAAACTACTCCTTCCTGGGAATCGGCAGTCGGTCCCAGGGATGAAAGGGATTTTAAACTGGAATTTTGTACTGATATTGTATAGAATTGTATTAACTTTCTCCGAAAGGTATATTATGAATAATTGTCAGCAAGCTGTCGTTGAAAGCACTTATAAAATTTTAATTTCTCTTATTTCTGCCCTTACTTTTGAAGTAAAATATTAATGACGGAAAGTTTTTAGGTAAATTTATTTAATTCAATATAGGGCTGTTACCTGACGATATAATAATAGGAATGAACAAAAGACTTTTCTTCGAGAAAGGTATTGAAAGTTTTTGTGCACTTCAGGCGTCTTATGAATGAATTCCTCTTGGGTACTCCACCAGGTCCGATTCGCCATCGGTCAAGGTGATAAAAGTCACTCGTTCATTTAAATGACGAAGTGTTGGCAGAGCCGAGAAGAATTAGTGCAAGTTTCCAAATTCGACCAGTCCGTCTAAATTTTCATAACTTAAAGTAACATTTTTAACCGTCAGAATAAGAAATCAACTTCAACAGATTGTTCGTCGGGGTAGCATAGCGCCGAAGAAAGTTCCGAAATAGAATCCCTACATAAAAATGATGGTGAATTGCATTACAATGGCTTGCTTACAGTTAGTTTGACATTATGTTTTCATAATAATCCTTTACTGTAGCAACCCAAATTATTTAGTAATGAAAAAGATATAATTCACTCATTTTTAGTTATGTTTTCACACACACTCGTTTACTTCATGTCGTGGTCTTCCTAACAATTATGCACTCTAATTCATTATATCTATGATTGTTATACTCTTGTGAAAGAGGAATTTTTACTTTTAATAATAATGACATTAGTATCAATGTTAATTTTTTATGTTTTCATATTTTTATTTTATATGATTAACAGATATTTAGCAAAAATAAACTAATTCATTTTTTAAATTAATTTTTGTTCTACTACATAAAATTGTGTATCCTTGTACATTTAGAAGTAAACACATCATTTAGATAGATTGTTGTTATGATATTCCATTCCTATAAATATTATTAGAAGAATCTAATGTTTGGTTTTGTGTTTCTAATTTTGATTAAAAACCATAGGTAAAAGGAGATTAAATTTTGTTTATCAAATGTTTTTCTTATACCGTATATTTGTTTTACCATTCAGAGTATAAATGTTCGTCTAGTTTTATATTTTTAATTAGAATTTTAAAACGTTGAAAAACGTTGGAATTTATAAAAATAATTTAAATATTAGCTAGTATCCCTTCATTCTTTCGTCAGATGACTTTAAACGATATTTAGGGATCACAATGATAATCCCCCAAAAATTTGTCTGCAGCGATGAGACAAGGATAGGAATACGGAGATGAAATTCTTAGGATACCTAAGTTGTAGGGCTGACCACAACTAGTTGTTCTAGTTAAAACATTTTGACGTTCCCAAGGCTTTGCTTCACCGCAGAAAGACGCGGGGATGGAAAGCTTTATAATCCGGCACCCTCTCTCTCTCTCTATCTGCCCACAGGTCGGCCTTAGCGGTGTAATTTCGGATCTCCCTGCGGAATTATGCGATCGACCCTGAAAACTCTAAGGGGCCCCTTCCAGACCCCCGAAACAGTAGTAGACCGACGTCCCTCTGAAAGAGAAATTCCCCAAACCCCGGAGGAGTGTTGGTCTGTATGTGGATCCGATGCAATGCCTTTTGTCCTTTTGCCCTCTCTCTGCTCTCAGACCGCGAATCAAGGAGACGGTGGAGTCGTAATCTTGAACTAGGGAACGTCGACCGTAACCTAGAACACGGACACAAGTTCACGTACTCACATTTCGCACAAATGCAGGCCCACACAAGAAAACACTAACGTGTGTGGAGGTCCCCTTGCCCTCCAAGCCATCAATCGTTTCCCTTCTGACCTCCAACACCCGTGACCACTGCCTCCTCCTCCTGATGTTGCTTACTTCCATCGACCGAGCGAACTCCGACAAAGGTGGAGGTAGAAAAAGAGATAAAGGTGGCTGTGATTCCCAATATAAATCCCTTCGTTCCCTAGTGAATGATCGAAGTACGCAGGGTTGGCGTTAATATACATCGGGGAGATAGTTGAGACGAATAGAGTAAAAAGATTTTTAAAAACTTTCACTGCTTTTTTTTGGGTGAAATATCAATCAAGGGCATTTGTTTACGGGAATTTTGGATTATATGCCGACTATTAGTTCGGCATATAAAAAAGAACCTCGCCCAGTAATGAGTCACTCAATTAGTTAAAAATTGACCTAAGAAATGCATTGAGTAAAGTAACCTTTTTAGCATATGTAGTTGAATTTGAAATTTTAGTTGTTAAGGGATATTTTTCGATGATGACTAATTTCATTCAACAAGATTCAATTGTGGTTATCCAGTGGGTAGAGCGCTTGGCTACTAAACGGAGGACCCGTCTTCAAAGCACGGTAACGCCTATGAATACCGCCAGCTAAACCCAAGTCGAGAGGTTTTCTGAGTACCGCCTCTTCGTGTGAAACCACAGGCGACACAGATCCTGAAAATTCTAAGGGGCAGAGAAAGGAGCTGGCCCCTCTACCCTGAGATGTGAATTTACACACGTCGTTGGGTTAAGCAATGCATGGGGTCTAACCTAAGTTGTCAAACAGATCTTAGGGTTGAAGGGTGGGTTTAAGGAAAGATTCGCAATAATAAATTTCTGAGTCCAATGTAAAAATTCTTAAGGATTTAAATTATCTCTAAATTGTATAGCAATTAACAAATTTTTAATTCAGAATACCTATGTAGAGAAATCATTCTTGATTTCTGTTCTTCTGTTTTCCCAGGAACTGCATAAATAACACTTTTTTACATTCGTTGTTTCTCGTGTTATAGAAACGTTTTGATAAAACATTTCTCTAATTGCAATTAAATACATGTTAAGCCAAGAAAAAATGTATAATAAATATATTTTAAGAATTAAAACGAAAAGGCAGTTTTTAAATGTTCTGCTCTCTAGGATGAACAATATAATGTATTTTTTGTATAAATTGATAGTAGATATATCTTAGATTTTTGAGAAGATAATTTTTTATCTAATTATTTTTTTATTTGAGGAATTTCACAAAAATTTTTACATTTATTTAATTTTTGTGCATTATTATATAGTTTTCCTAGTCATAACTTTGTCTTATTATTTTTTATTGATTACTATTATTTTTGTTTGATGTTGGTCATTTATAAATCCTCATGCCAAGCTAAATTTCATGGCACGATATGATGTTTGCAAGTAAAATTAGCATACGATATATACATGAATTAAGATCAGAATTTTACGAAGCTTATTAAATAACTGAGTAATCTCAGTTGTTATCATCGAAGCAAACGCAATATAATATTGTATTTTCCAAGCTACTTCCAAGTGTTACATTCTAATGGATATTTTAAAAGATATTAACCAACTTTAGGATCGGAGATTTTCATAAATCTTCCATTGGCATAAATAAAAAAATAGTCCCTTGAATGGCGTTAGTTTAATAAGTGAGAATTAAAAAAAACTTGGTAAATGATTACCTGCGTGGTCAGACATTTATTATCATGCAACAGTCGTCATTAAAAACTTCGCCAACCATTCAGCGTTTTTCGCGCCGCAGGAGATGAGTTCTTCACCAATGGAGACATAAATTCTTTTCAACTCACTGTGTAATTGAAAATAGGTCAAGCAGTCCATTTTGCACACCACCGTCATTTTGGAAGAGATACGTAGCTGCATTATCAAGGATTTCTTTTAAGAGCTTTACAATTTTTCACACTATGGAATGATAAACGTTTATGTAGTTGAACATCAAAAAACAAATCACAAACCAAAATGTCACTAATAAAGCATGAAGAATTGAAAAAATGGATGATTACATTTAATCTTAACTGTTATTTAATTTTCATTTTACAGAGTTTTTATGGCATTGTACGTGAAAACATTTTTAACAAATTACGATGGTAACTACATATTATCGGAATAAAATACTTAGAATTTATGTTATTTAATCGTTGTAAAAATTTTAAATGAATATTTAAAAAAGAAATATTTTTATATATTTGAAATTGCAAGTGGAAATAATAACTGATATTTATTTAAAATTTTTTCTAATGGAACATGCTTTAAATGAGTTATTCTACCGGATAACACCTGCCTTGGAGGAAAAAATAATAAATTATGAAATCTTTATATATATGTATATATAAAATAGAGAGGAAGACAATCTATCAAATTTGCATTTCTGCGACCATTAAACAGCAGGAAATTAAGCAAATATACCTCTTTCAAATTTTTGTGATACAATTCAAAGTCATTAGATTCGCGCTGCTTTAACGAGATTATTTAGTACATGAGAGAAATGAATTTTGAGATATATTATTTAAATGATAAAACAAAACTAACGTTTCTGATCCAAAAATATCATTATTAAGGTTTAAAAAATGCAGTACGAGTAATGTATATCGAGTACTTAAACATTTAAAGAGTATTTTTTAAATATTTGAAATTTATGATAATATTACGATATTGAATTTGTAAAATACTGAGAATAACCCTTGATAAATTAAGGGTTCAAACCGTTAATATTTTCTTTATTATGTTACGACCACGATCTAAACAACGAAGAAATTCTGCAGTCTCACTATATTGTTTTTACCTTTATTCCCTATTGTTATGAACCTTTAGCTTTGAAGGTGGTAGGATGGATTTCTTATTATAGACAATACTGATCATAAATTAGATTCTTATCATAAAATAAATCCTGTGGCTAAGTCAACCCTTGAGTTAAAGTTTCAGCTAACTTATTGATTACATGCATTTAATATATTTTTACCTCCCGTCTAATCTTCTCTTACTACCTAAATAATCAATGACTCAGTTGATATTCTCTTTTCTGTTTCTTTTCCGTCTTTGTCTGCCTATTTATGATGCTATATATTTCTGTTTTGAGAAAAATACGATGTGGAATTTTCTTTCACATTAATTTTTTTAAAAAAGTCTTCTACCTTATCTTTGTGAACGGCAGTAAAATCAGTTAGTTAACCCAGTTAAATATAATTAGGTCAATTCAAAATTTGACAATGAGAAGAACAAATAATATAGCCCCATTGATCTCTAATTCTGAATAATCTCCGGGTTCCGAACGTACAACGATAAAATAAGTATAAATGAAACATAATAAACATAGTAAAAAGATAGGGGAAATTTATTTTAGTTTAAACACCATGTTACTTTACGTGTATACGCTTGGCATAAAAGAAATACAGATTATCTTAGTCATAAAATGAGATAGTTAATTCATACAATTTTTACACCGTTGCATTTGAACATCTACGAAATTATACCTAAAAATGTATTTTCAGGGCTTCAGAGGGAAAATAACGTGCAAAAATCTTTACATGAAGAAAAACCGTCTACTTAGGAAGGAGGAAACTTTCAATCTGCCAAATGACAGTGCAACGTGAAAAATATTATGCTGAAAGATATATTTGTTTTTTCAAAGGACATGTACGGACTTAGTCTAATAGCTCACCTATGCATTCGAACAATTTTGCGTGAGTTTATTTTATGAGCATGTCATCTTCGAAAATGTGGTGCCTGCTTTCTACTAGTGTGGGCGCACGGGATTCTAGGACTCTGCGTTAAGACTCTTACCATTTCGCGAAATTCACTCTGGAGCCGCCTAGATAACCTTTTTCTTCCTCTTTCGACCTTTGTCTCCATCTTCCCTTCACTTTCTTCCGCCAGTCCTCACCGCTCACTCTTTTGCAATCCTCCTCCCCCCCCACCCCCGCCCATACCCCTCCCACAACCCCTTCGAGTCACCCACACCACCAGTCTCCCCTTCAGGCAACCAACCCTCACGAGGGAGGGATGGGTTAAGGCTTTCCGTAATCCTATTTGCCTCTCTCTTGCCGCATTCTCTGCGAGTCCTTCCTTCCTAACTCCCTCTCTATTTCCCTCTTTCCCACCTCCCCCATCGTCCCTCTTCCGTTCCCCCCCTTTGCTTATTGCATTCACTTTATTTCCAAAGATTTCCCTCTCTCTCCCTCTGTGTGTGCCGACACTCGTCCTACTCATACACCGCCATCAACCACGACTCCGCGAACCTAAGAGAAAAAACGGATCCATCCCCGGCTCCTTCCTTCTCCTGCCATCCTTCTCGACGCAGGCAACCCGCAGTGCCATTTAGAGGAGAACGTTCGGCCAGCCAAGGGCGGGACTCGATTGAGCCCGGTGTTTCGGCGTATTCCGGAATGCCTCCGGAGAAAACTCTCTCTCTCTCCCTATTCCTCTCTCGCTTCACTCCCCGCCAGAACACCTCTATTCCTGTGCGACTCGCATTCATGGACTTGTGTGAGTCCGAAGAAAATAGTCCTCTATTTTTTATTCTTTAAAGACTTTCTCCTCCGCCCCTAGTCCCGTTTGCGCCGTCTCAAAAGGCTTATTTTTTTCTTATTTTCTCTTCCTATCTTTCTCTCAGCTTCCTTCCCGTAGGCCCATCAGGCGGAGAGAGGAGGAGGAGAGAGCTTTCTTTACTTAACGAATTCTACGCCCTCCGCTCTCCGACGCCAAGTTGTGTTGTGTTATCATTTTTCTGGCTCATTCCCCTTCCTCCATTGTGACCGTTGAAGCGTGAAGTTGGCTTGCACCGCCCCCGCGTGTCATGGTGCTACTCCGGAATATCGACAGTAGGGAAATCAGGGGAGGGAAAAGCCCGAGCACGTTGGGTGTGTATGTATGTATGTGAGGGAATTGATTCGGGCGGGCCCTTTCCCAACTACGCTCGGGAAGTTGTCCCTTCTCGGGTTGACAAACGCAAAACATACGAAGCAGACTGGGAAAAAAACGCTTGATTGGTAATTTAAGTCGATAGCGTTTCAAACTTGGAGATGCATAATGATGAAGTAAGACCAGTTTTTTTAATCACTCGAGTGTTTTGTCCGAATGTTAAATTTACCTTAAGTCATGTTAGAAAATTTAAGATAGACAATGCAGGAAATTTATTACGTTAAGAATTTCTTCTCTTCGAATTGTCATATTTTTATCCTTTTTTCGATTGTGTGGTGCTAATTCGTTTATTTTAATGTATCATAATTTTGATATTGGCTTATGAAAAGGCAGATTTTGCCAAATATAAAAATTATTTTATGAAACGGGATGGTTATGGAAATTTTTTTCTGGCTAAAGTATTTTCTTTTACATACATATTTTACTAGTATATCTGAGATTAACCTCTGTACTCAAGATACGTATTTTTATTAATTTATCATATAATTTATTATTTTATTCTTAATTTTCAGAGGTTAGTTAAGAAATCATTTAACCATTTCTAGCTTTTCATAAATTTAATGTAATTGTAATGTTATTGTAATGTAATTTAATGTAATTAAATGTAGTTTGAAGTTTCTGATACTTTTAAAGTTTTTTATTGATTAGTATTAAAGCATTTGAAAGATAATCACCCATTAAAATTATGCCTTCAGTTTACAGAATTTGACGTTATAACTTTGTGAAGTCTTACATATTAGCCATTTGTCAACGATGCGTTATTTTCCTGCAAGTCATGCAACCCACAATACGTATACAAAAGAGATGCTCAATGTGGTTAGTTAGCAACCGTGAGCTCTCTCTGAAAATACAAGAAAAATCATGTCTAAAATGCTATAATTTTATGAAATATAATAATGGCGTAAATATGATTTCCATGCACATCACGTTGGTTTTTACAGGTATTACCGCTGTAATGTGTATGTACGAGCATGCGACATTTTCTGACTTTTGTCGTAAGTACTTATATGCTATATAACGGGTAGCTTCAAGCTCACAGCTACCTAAATGTCGTACTTAACTAAGATAAAGAAATAGGACCTTATTTAATTTGAACTCGTAATATACTGTGCTGTATTTTAATAGGCGGTTTAATTCCCTACTTAAAAGTGTCATCATTGTATTTTTTTCTTGATTTTCTTTTCATCCTTCATTTCATTTACAGACTATAGAAATTAGACACAATAAGAAGAAAATGATTACATTCCGTGGTTATAGGTGCGAGGAAATTCATTGAAGCTGAATAGGAAAGCCTAAATAAAAATGGAGAATGCCAAATTTTATTATTATTTGAGAGTATTTTTTTCTCTTCTGTTTGCATATTTATATGTAAACGACCATAAGTACATTCATTATATCATATATAAATTTTGTGGGAGAAAAATTAACAAGAGAAGTCTTTAAAGGACATCTTGAAAAGAGGCAAAGCACCGATTTTCTCTATGCTCGTTGAATAAGTATGTTTATTAGTAATTATAATACTGAATGGAAAATATATATATTAGGATTGCGTGTCGTCCGTACTAATTTATTGGATTTGAAACAAACTATTATAGCCTCCATGATTTGAACTCGTATTCAAAATATTATTCAAATTGGAATTTGGAATCCTTGTATGAAAATATATAGTTATGGTAGTATTCGAATTGGAAAACCATTTCAGCTCTTCTTTCGACAAAATATAAGCCGTAGATTGTCTTCAAAATTCACATTTTGGAGAAAGGAAAGCAAAGGAGATATCTTTCTTAATGTCATTACTTTTCCCTGATGCGTCGGTATACCCATGTATTTCCCAAAGGTATAATGATGAAGAAAGATAATTTTGTCGAATAGGATGATTCCTAATATCAAAGAAAACGTTGATCGCCCCGAATAATTTCGTTTTTATTCCTTGGACAAGGCTTGGTTGTTTCCCAACCGTAGTTCGCCGCTCAACAACCGTCTTGAATCATCTCTTGTCGATAGTAGCATCAAGGAATGGATTACTTGGATACTACCCACTTTTGATTTCATATTCAATCGATTAGCCTTCCATTTGGAAGTGACTTGTTTCCTTCTGTAGTATCTGGGGAAATATTTGAGTGGGAATTAGGTACTTAGCGAAACAAACGTGCACACCCGCATATTTTTTTAGAAACTAGTATATACGAATTTCCTTCTTTATGTTAACAATGTCGTAGGAAATAATTGTGTAATCTCTGTATTCGTGATTAATATTTAACACATTTAAAATACTGAATCTAATTCAGTTTTATTCTCTCCATCTCTTTGGCGATTGCGTTGTGTATTTTGATATTTGTATGTTTTAAGTTGTGACCTTTTATTGCTGTCAATACTTTAGTATCCGAAGTTCCTTCCTCTTAATATATGTATCCCTATATTAGCAGCTACTTCGTTTTATTTTTAGGATTTGATGAATAAAAAAACTCTGTATATTAGTTTCATTCTTTTTCGTGTTACATACATTACTTACTTCCTCCAATAATCTTACTTCCATATTCTGATCCCCATTTTCACTTTTAATTTGCATGAATTATCTACGTTAATTTATTTGAGAAGGAATGCATTTTTTTAAATATTGTATTTATCGGCATATGTTCAAGATACATGTACATATTGCTATAACACTGCGACGTTCCATCATATTTTCAGTAGACTCAGAAAACCCTTGAATAACACTTGAGGATTGAGCCTCAAGGGAATACATAATCGTATCGATTTTAGCTCCGCATCGAGACCCTCGCTTGGAAATCGCCCATTTTAAGCCATGCCTTAGCCTCTACCCGCCGGACATAACCTGGTATTATCCAACCCCTTTAAACTCCCCATATGTTATCTCCAAACCATAAATTCTAGTGGGTAGAGCCCACCACCTCAGCCGGGACCTCTCGGCCACATGTCATTCTGTCCTTACGCCTCCTTTCCCACTCCGGTCATCTCTTACCGCGAACACCTAACCACCTCCCCACAATTTCTTTCTCCTCTATGTTCTTCTCCTTTTAGTTGTTAATCTGATATATATATATATATATATATATATATATATAAGCAGAAAACACAACTGTACAAACACAGTACACAGAAAACGAAACAGGAACAGAAAAAAAGAGTGACCTACTGTGAATATTTCGATGGCCACCGCCATCGTTATCAACTAATATCCTCCAAGTTAATAAAGGGGGCGGTGGCCTTCAAAATATCCAATATTTTTTCTGTTCCTATTTCGTTTTCTATATATATATGTTTTGTTTTCGATATATATATATATATGATGAACGAACACAGAACAATGAAACTTAGACACGAATAAATAAAAGACGAAACACTCACATTTTGATATTTCGAGCCACTGCTCTTCTTCAGATTCGAGCTAAGAATCATTATTGTGTTCTGCTAATAATCATTCTGCTATGTATATATATAGCAGAACCCCCCAAACACTGACTTCCCCCATTGCCTCTGAGTCTCTGTATTCTAAAACACAAGCCAAAACATCATAAGCCCCAGCTACCTCCCTCACTTATCCCTTGCAGAACTAACAGTTTCCTTCCTACCTTTATCAGCACACTCACATTAAGGCCGCGGGGGCCACCTCAATGTGTCAACCGAATAGTATACTAAGCTTCTTGAGATGTCATTATTTTCTCTTTCTTGGCTCTCCTAGAAGTTTTACACTTCAGAAAAGGCAAAAAGTTTTGCTTTCGGTTCATAAAAAAGTGACAAGTTATATCCCACTCCATAAAAAAGCTGAGCTTCCAGTTTTTCTTTTTGAAAAGTGAAGTGAAACAATTTTTTTGTTTTATTGTAATTAGGGCCGTAAACTCGATAAAATATCTCCACAGTATTGAAATAGAATTTTTTAAATGAATTTTATTCTTCTGTATTCAATTTATTACAATGATTTTATAATTTTATTGCCATTTCAGATGAGATAAGGATTACTAAGGAATGAAATTAATAATTTTTTTGGAAATAAGAAAAATTTGTTGGCTCCTTGTTCTTCTATTACGTGTACTTATTTTTTATTTATTTAACGTTTGTGCTAAATTGTTTATCAATTTAGTAATTGTTTTGGAGTTTCATTTTTCAACAAGTCATTATCGCGAACTTTCAAATTTTATAGATAAAAGCGATGAGGTATAGGGTATTTTATATTTAATTTAGCACATGTATATAATGAGAAGAATACCATTCTCTAGTATCTCTAAAGTGGAAAGGAATACATAAATAAATCTGAGAAAGAAATAATTTTGTATTTTTAATACGTCAGTTATACATGTTTTCTACATTATATGCGGATTCTATGAAGGGGATTAATTTATTGGCTTGCATTTTTAAATTGTTCGAATATATTCCTTCCTTTTATTTTTGTTATCAAGACGATCAACTATTCTTCTAACGTAATGAATTTTTTTGTCAGCAATTAAAATGCATTTTATATTTTTCAGGGGCCTTAAGTTATTGCAGTTACGCTCAGATATTCGAATCGTGTGGAGGAAATCATTATATTTATAAATTATTGTATATGATAATGAATATTTATGGACTATTTTCGGGAGGATGTATAAGAATGAAAATAAAATAATACAATGATGATTTTAAAACTAATGCGTAATGATAGTACAAGATGCAGAACTTTTTACAATATACGATAGGTAGGTACTTTCATTAACTTCGACTCATCGAAAAATACCCAGAATAATCTTTGGCTGTCACTTAAAATAATCAGTTCAATCACTTTCAAAATATATGAGTAATAATCATAATTTGGATGGTACACGTAGATTTTATTAATATAATATTTGAATCATATTCTTTCACAATGCCTTTCTACCTTTGTCTATTATAATCCAAGAGCATTTAGCCTACCTCGGCAGATATTGATAATTCATTGATTCAACTATTTTCTTACATCACTCCTTTTCTGTGCTATCATATTCAAGGAGAAAGAATCTATCCCTCCCAATAATTTTTGATGGCTTCGACTAAAGCGTCTCTTTTGTTCACGCCATAAGGCTTACTGTTTGGTTACATAATATTAATATTGACATAATTGACAGAGTAAGAAATGATCGAGTTGGGAGGGGACTCGAGTATCTGTCCCCTTGTTGGCTTCGGCATTATTTTGGCATAAACAGGGTCCAGTGGTTGCAATTCAGAAATTCGAGTTCATTACTCCGCTTGATTACTTGGACTCGCGCTACCAAAGTCTGCTTTCTGAATTTGACACTTGGTTCGTTATTTCAGTGTTGCTGATCGACAAATATTTCTCTTAACAAGTTTTTAGAGAATGAATGGTGTTTTAGCCTCTTTTAAAATTGATTTATTCTGCGCTATTTTACCTGTTTTTCAAAAAGACGTCTGAAGAATTACTCGATATATTTAAATAGATAAGAATATTACGGAATTGATTAGGTGATATGATGAGAAGAGAGAGTTTATCACATATTTAGAAAGCAAAAGGAAAAATAATTTTAAAAACACTTAAAAAAACATTAAGTTTTCCGAAACTTATTTTAGAAGATATTCAGAACGAGTAAAAATTATTTATAATTTTGGATGTAATTATTTAATTGATAAGAGACATTTCTTTTATTTTCGCATAATCTCTTTCTATTGGTATATGAATTTTATGTCAATTTATTTTAAATTTTGCTTTATTCTCGGATTAGATTCTATATAGATATTATTTTAATAAGAAGGCCTCGCCAGGGTTATTCTCAATGTACTAGATTGGATGTTTTACATCTTTAATAAATGATTACACAGTGACAACTTAGTCAATGAAATAATTAATTGTATATAAAAACAGTGTCAGGAGAAACGCTGTAAAGTTATTTTCATATTTGAAGGCCTGGGAAAAACAGAACCATTTTCTGACAGAATTTTCAATTTTTTGTTTTTAAAAATCTCTGTGACAAAAAATAAAAATATAGGTAGAAATTGTTAAGGCTTCTCGTTTCCTAGATTATCATAGTTATCCAATCATGTCTGCATAATGTCATTTTTTCACAAAATTTATTTACACAATCTGTGAACCGTTGTAAATATTACTTTTTGGACTTGATAAAGAATTTTCTTCTACACCAAAGTGATATCTTAATAGTAGTTTGAGTAGTGTTAAAGTATTTATGATCATAATGGAAAATCAAGTCCCAGTTATTCTTAATCAAAATTAAGGTGATTTTTTAATACATTTAGTAAATTATTTTTCCTTTGGAGAAAAAGACACCTGAACACCTAACTCCACATGTTGATCATCGTATTGCATCTACGTAAAACAATGATTACAGTTTTCCTGTCGTTGCATTTGTGTTCAAATTCGATAATATAATTTTCCCTCTTTATGCTCGCATTAAAAAAAATGACAGTAAACATGAGCACTCTGAAAAACGGTTACAGCATTTTAGGCGAGGAGTCGGGGTGTGAAAGGATACTTCCAAATATCATCTACGAAAGAACTCGAATATCTTTGTCCATATTTCTCCACAAGGCCTCATGTGTATTGTTTACTTTACTGTGCATTGTTTACTTTACCCTTACCATTTAACATTTAAGGGTATTATAGGCGTCATTAAACGTTCTGTGTTGTAGACAGGCGAATTTATTAAATTGGTGGCGAAAAGTTATTCACCTTCCAAATCGTTTCCTACATCAATCCTGACTGAAAGATAAAATATTTTTTTCCTTTATTTCTAGAGAGAGAGAGAGATGCGTGGGGTCCACCTTCCCGAAAGAAAACATCCAGTATTATCATTAAAAAGTAGGAGTGATGTTGCCCGGGCAAATGGAGTTACGACAACTTTTTCGTCTTCCGACACGAAACTTATCTTAACTCCTCGGTCATAATTTCTTTTATATCCGTCTTTACTAGCAAAATTATTTGATTTAACAATTCTTTTTATTTCCCTTAATCGAGTGTGGCAATCAGGGAAGCGTAAACGATTCTCCCGGTCGTTTCTTTTGCGAACGGTAAGGTGGAAGCAGGTGCGTGACATGAAAACAGACGACCCGAAGTATACTCTCGTAGGAAATCAATGGAGGACCATTTTCGGGACCATGCAACGTTCCACCGTTATCGCAACACTCATTTTTCTTTTTTTTTACGATGGCAATCGAATGGGAGGGAGAGGGCAAATCCAAAGATCGGAGCTTTATCATTACTGCCGCCCATGGGTTTTTACGAGGAGAAACAGGCACTCGGAGAGCGAGAGAGGTTGGGGACGCGCGCGCATACCTCTTTTGTTTCACTCCTCGTCGTCATCGAGGATCTTCGTGGTGAAGATACCAGTTCCGAGTTCAAGACACTTTTAATGACCGAGAAATTCGAAAGCTATTACCCCTCGAAAATAAGTTTTCTCACGCAAGATTTTCAACACTTTCGATAGAGAAATGAAATGTTGTAGGAACCAGATGGGCTTATAAAGGAGAACGAAAGAGGGAGGCAAGATGGGAGTGTTTTCGCCCACCCTTGTCATTTTATTTGGAGACGAGGTGAAATTGAACGGGGGGTAGATGGGGCTTTTACGGGACCTTTCATGTTTCTGGTAACGGAATCTTTGTCATATGCTGCCAGAATCATTTAGACGCAGTATGTGGAAGTCGTGATTGCCGGGTACAATGTCTGAAATCTGCAGTTGAGCGGAGGTTACGACTCTTGAGGATCACCAGATAGCTGTATTTATCTCCACCAGAAGAGTACCTTCCCTACGAATGCGTGAATCGGACGATAATAGTTTTTTATTCATCGTTTTTTACGACAAAGCACAAAATTCTTTTCAAATCCAACATTTCTCTACTTCTGACTCTTTCGGAAAAAAATCACGATTGAATATCCTGCGTTCCTGAACGCGCATTTAACAATGAATATAAAAGAAAAGTCTTACTAAGAGTATTTTCAATTCGTAAAGAGGAAAATTTTTAATTGTTCTTACTTTTCTGAAAAATAAGGATCAGCAATTAAAATTAAGAAACTGATGCACATAAATACCTCAAAATTTAATTTCAGATGAATAATTCCAAGCTTAATATGCTAAGAAATATTTTTCACTGCTACGTTACAAATATACTAAGGTGCCTTTTTCACTTTCTTCATATAAAAATCACAAAATTTTAAACGGTAATGCTAAATAATTCTTGGTTGTACGTGTATGCATTTCATTATTAAAATAATTAATTAATGTAAGTTTGTTGAATGACAGAGGAAAAACTTAACTGGTATCCCAATGAATAATTTTCTTAATTGTGATATTCTATATTACTTATTTCAACTGACAATATATTGGCCTCAACAAAGTTTTTACCGAGTTAGCTGTAAATCAAAGAATCTCTAAAAAGGGATCTATTTCTTTTTTCTTTAAAAAAAGAAAAATTCATGCTATCGCACCCCATGAATCACTTATAAATGGTAGAAGCGCTTGTGTGTCCAAAGTGTTTTATCGGTGGGAGCAGTGATTATTCTTGACATTCTCATAGATTCCAGATAGATCCAATGGTAGGCAAAAGAGAGCCCATTCAGAGTCATCACTATCACAATTTGAATTATTGCTTGATAACAACCTGAGATTTACAAGATATATATTGGCCAACTTTTTCTCCCACGGCACATAAGTTGAATGAATAGTTAATAAATAGTAGTCGCGTAAAATATTTTGTTTATAAATATTTAATTAGTTATATATAAGAATGGTTTTATAGATAAAATTTTATTTATTTATTTTATGGAAGATATATAGTGATTATATTTTGTATAGGTTAACGATAGATTCCTCAATGTGATAAACTCTAACGCATTCCAATGCGTTGAAAAATAAATAATTAAATGTTGAAATTAACTCCTGAAGTATTTTTAATCAATAGATTTACCGCGGATTAAAAAAATATATTCATGCCATCGGTAACTGTTGAACGTACCTCAACTCAAGTAGTGAACGTTTTTATAAAAGAATATAAAGTTTAGTTATTCTTCTATAAGTAATTTGGACTCATGCATCGCTGTTGTTTTTTACAAAATGCAAAATTTTATGAGATTCAGTTCTATTAGAACTTAGATAGAAATTTCGATAAAATATAAATTTAATCGGCATTAACGTCATTATTATTGAATATAATTTTTCCGAATTTACAGTGAATAATTTAACAAGTCAAATTGAAGAATTAGATCTTTAAACACAAATTCAGTTTTTCTTATTACCTGTATTATAACCTACTATTAAAATATAATAAGTTTAGCATGTTTAACATAGTTCAGGAAGAAACTCTAATATTATTTTTCTCATGTTTTTGGGCGCAGGGATTCGACAGCGGTTTTCCCTGGTACACCAATATATTGGGGCTGTACTATCTTCCAATATTTTTCGTCCATACGCCAGTTATTAGGACAATAAAGTAAAGCAGTGGAGAAGGAAATCATATTTAAAAATAAATCAAAAGATAGAAGAAAAGGCTGGAAGAGTTAAGGTAGGTGTTAATATAGAACATAAATCATCCTTATTATGTAGTAAGGTGAAAATAATTTATATTTTGTTGTAAAAATTAATACTAAATGATTGTATCTTTAAGTTAATTGATTTATCTCTTGAGTAGTATGAGGAAAATGGGTTTTACAAAAATATGTTTATCTTTAGTGGTTTCGTTTAATTATTTCGAGGACATCCAAGATTTATTTATGCTCCGAAGTGGTGAATTTCTTACCGATGGGCTAATAGCTTATTGACACTGTACTTTTTACATTCATAGCAATTATTTTAGCTTTTTTATTTGTAGTAGTTGAGTTTTTCTGGGATGTAGCCTTGATTGGCCTAGGTGAAATTCTGATTATTAAGAAAAATGTGTGAACTAAGTACTACAGATTTGTGTTAAAAGGAGCTAGAGTTTTGGCTATGCGGAAATATTAGGTAGGAATGAGTTATAGGTAAAATTCAAAATGCAAAAGGTTTTTTATGAGTGATGTCAGTTGTCCGTGCTTTCTTAATTGTATTCTTTCATTGTATTCAATGCTTTCTTAACCTGTATTTGCTTTAGTAATTTCGATGGAATTTTGTGCGAAGAGTGATGAGCCAGCTTATGTTAAATTA
The DNA here is from genome assembly GCA_011762765.2 of Rhinocypha anisoptera. Taxonomy (NCBI): domain Eukaryota; kingdom Metazoa; phylum Arthropoda; class Insecta; order Odonata; family Chlorocyphidae; genus Rhinocypha; species Rhinocypha anisoptera. The sequence goes on from WURS02088203.1 coordinate 23,019, forward strand.
GTGGATTAATTCTATTTTTCCATTAAAAATAGCATTAATAATTCACTAAGGGAACAAACGACTTGTTTTGCCCTACTTGGGAGAAAAAAATGCTTCATTTTGGAGGGGCAACAGTGTCTGAGATACAACCGTTCAATAGGTGGGAGAATTTAAACTTCATCTCGTCCACTGGCTTACTGCTAAATCTTTTCAAGATACTCTCTAGAGGCATTGTGTAGATAAACTATTCTTAATTTTAACTTTCGGTAAGGAAAGTTTTATTGAAACTACTTTAGTAGTAGCAGAGTATCTTACTACTAGTATCTAGTAGTAGAAATAGTATCTAGAACTAGTAATACTAATATCTCTGTAAATATAGTTATCACCATATTTTAATTTAATATGTGTAGATGAGATTACTCTTATTACTCAGAAGTCAAGTATGCTAATACGATTAGGACTTGTAAAAATTGTTGATAAAATTTTCTTAGTTTAAATTATTGATTTTGTTACACGGCTTTGGTATTATTTGAATTCTGATGCGGAAATAAATCTAGTAAGATTGATTTCATACCGTACTGTTGTTTTTAAACTCAAATTTTAACTTTGTTTTATCGAGTTAATGTAATTTCATCTATTGTTTTATCAATAGTACTAATTGAAATTTTCGCATGGATTAACGGACCCTTTTATCATTTTGCAATTTAGACGTCGAGATTGTAAATTCAGCAATTCAGAACCAAAATTGCGGGGGAGTGAAGGAAAGGTCACAGATGAACGTAAATGAAGTCCCTCAAGGGTGAAGGCTACAGAAAAAAAGATGCTGTTTGTACATGCGTACTTCACACCGAAGCTTTTAGTGTATGCGTAGATTATTATGCATATCAATTCATATTGCAGCCTGATAATACCTTCGATTATGGGAGTAAATATTTTAACCAGGGTTTCAAACGCTCATGCAACGCATATAGCCTAAAATGTTTTTGTTGAAGC
>WURS02088204.1:0-10031 GCA_011762765.2 Rhinocypha anisoptera
AACGCCACACGGGGGCACTTAATTACGTGCGTCGCGGACGCGCGGCGGGTTGGGGTAACGCCTGTAAAGGCGGAACCCTTTAACAAAAATAAATAGATAAATAAGAGAGCATTCGAAATTACCCTCGGGGAGCGTTTGTCACGCACGTTATTTGAACGGACGTGATGAAGATAAATCGAAACAGCCCGTAAATCACGGGTGGAAGGCGTGATGGGGACCTTATTGCGGTGGAAGGGGGGGAATACTTTTCAAATGGACGCGGAGAGAGGAGGAATTCCATTTATATGATATATAGATATATACATTTATTTATTTATTTGTATATACATATAAATTTATATTATATGTCAACATAACATATATATATATATATGCATACGTTTATATTTAATAAATTATAGGAAATTGGGAAAGGGCCTTGAAAAGACCAACGCAAATATTTTTTCCATTTGGAATATATATACGCACACACACACGCAAGCAACAGGACAATTAATCATAGACAAACAAAAAAATAGACTCAATATTGCTACGACTTTTCTGTGAGGCTACCACCTAGTGTATACATACGTGATATACATCTCATATATACGTATACATACATATTTCAAAGGAATATATATGTATATACAAACACACATTCATTTATTCCTTTGGAGGTGCCCAAAACAGGATTTCCTCCCCACCCCTCCGCGATATTTATGTGTCCACACGTTTTTTGTTTGGAACGTGTGATAAGGAGTCCCGAGAGTAAATAATTCACGCGGAAAACAATCCTTGTCCAAACCCTAAGAACCTGAATTACCACAAAACGTACCGCCATACACTCCATCTTGTTACCGTGGAATTTATCTTAAAATTCGTTCCATAACATTTCCAAGGCGGCGTTTGTCATCAACCGCGGAGATAGAGATGAATTATTTCCACGGAGTTGAATAATAGCGAGTCGAGTGGAAACCTAGCTGCGCTAGAGGGACGAAGGATATATATAGGTCTGCATTCGGGAAAATAACCCATTTTAAATATTATACCAGCAGGAATGAGGAACAACCAGCGCTGAAATACGGCCGGAGGGGATGAATACTTCCCTGTCCGAAAAGGAAACGAGTGTGACCATTGTTGTTGATTTAGGGAAGGCACTTGAATTATTCTTGAGGTTCCGGAAAAACAAACTACTTCGTTAGCTCAGGGAAGAGAAAACCGGAAGAGAAAACCCCTCGCAGTGCCGAAGGGAATTTTATTTTTTTTTCTTTTTGTAGCAGATTGGTAAGCTTGTAGGACAGAGCAAGACAAAAAAAAGTGTTTCCGGAAACCTCTGAGCAGATAATCCTGCAAAACTTTGAAACCAAACTTGGATTTCTGAGTATCGTGATGCGCAAATTTTGGCAGAAACCACAAACGACGCGAAAATAAGTTCGCATATAGGAAATGGATCGAGAAATGGGGCGTGAGCGAGGAAGAGAGACGGCTGTACAGCTGTAATTCAAAGGAGGCAGGAAAAGTGGACAAAGGAGCGCAAAAAAGGGTAAAGGCAAAACGAGTTCTGCGAAAATAGTCGTCGGAAAGTGAAGCAGAAAGAGAAAAAAGCTAACTCATTTATGATTTCACAAAGTGGCCCTGGATTTAAGCGGAGTTTAATGGTGATTGGTATTTATTTAGCGTCCAACGTAATAAGAGTGTTGACGTGTAATTGATACGTGGATGACCACGATGACCGTTATTAGGGTCTACCAGAAATCCAGGTTTGACTTAGTTTCTCAATCAAATTAATTAGACAAGTATATTTACTCACGCAGAATAAATATAACTTTCAAGGATAGCTTGGGGGACATTAAAAATACAAAGTAGGAAAGCGCAGGTACACACGAAAGACCTTCAAGTTTGGAGAAGGACATCAACCTACTGCGTAACGGACCCGGGAAAGAGCCCTTCAAAGAGGAATCAAAAAGGTACATTGGGTTTTTCGGACCCTTTCCCAAAAGAATTGGTAACCCTTATAATATCCTTTATTCATTTTCTCGGGAATGCTGCTGTTCAATAAAAAATAATGGCGGTCATTAATTTTTATTGGCACAATTAAATTTTATGTGATACAAAGATCGAAGTTTCAGGAGTGATGTGGTGGAATTTTAACATGTGGAGTAAAAGTTTAATGCAATTCTCCTCAAAAAATATGTTTATTGCAACCTAGTTTTCGATGCTACATCTCCGATGCCTGATGATGATGATGTAGTATCGAAACCTAGGTTGCAATAAACGTATATTTTTTGTGAAAAATTGCATCAACCTTTTACTCAACATTTATGCGATACTCTTATCTTAATGTGCAATGTAAGTGCGGTACCTACTAGTTTCATTGATTTGACTCTAACGTTCGCATTAACGGTTGCCGTTGCAATTTGAAACATGTTCCGTTCACCTAAAACTGCTTCCGACGAAGAGAGACACCGTGGTGTTTCTTCACATTTAAAGCGGGGAAAATTCACATGGGGAAAGCAAGTCACACTGGGGAACAAACTGCTCGCAAACTTACTGTCGTTATAGCACCTTGTAACGTCTGGCCTATTGCTGTGATGTTGTGTACTGGCCATTTGTTTCATTATTGTTGAGGTGGAGTAGAATTTTGGATGGCTAATAGTTGGAACGTTTTTTTGTGTTTGTGTAAGGGGTAGAGCGGGGATTGTTGTGGGGGAATAGCGGGGACTGTTGAGAGCGAAGTGGGGAGGGTGTGAAGTGAGAAACGAGAGAATAAAGACGTAAATTTGGAAGTGTGCGGCGTTTTTTTTTTGTTTACTCCCGAGGAGGAGAATGGAAAATAACGACTGACGTTACAACCCACCGCCACGATCAAAAACAAGTATCTCGTGCGTGCAACTTTGCTGTTACCAACGAGTTAGTGCCACCAAATGAAATTCTTCAGCGTTTCCGATGGCACTGGGAACGTTTTTCGACCATCGTCTTCATCAAACTGGTTGTAGTAGCGGTGTTACTGCTTACTTCCGTAAGGAACAGTCGATGGAGCTCGGGAGGTCCACCTTTGTTTGAAACTGATTGTTCTCCCATCTCTCATATTTGAACAATCTCCCAGCCATATTCTGCAGGAAATAACAGACTCTACACCCTCCTTTAGCATTACATGGCGCTTTAAGATCTTAAAAGATGATGCACTACATTGCTCGTCCCGTATTGATCTCCATCGTCGACGCATGTGATGAACATGTTTCAAAATTCGATGGGAGCAGAAAGAATGCTTAAATCAAATCAATGAAACCAAAATGTCAAATACTTAACACTTTAGGCTAACGAAAAACAAATATATGTAGGTATATATATATCAGAATAAATCATAATACAAGATTTCTCATAGCTCATAATTGAACAGCTCTCATACAAACGATACAAACATACCCTAATCATGCAAGTATTGTCATATGTTGAATGCTCGTCGAAAGTTGTGACTGAATTAAAATATATTTTAATAAGAAGCGGTACTTTTTAATGAACCTCACTACTCCACTGTGATTCCACTAGACAGTGGAGTGATTCTGCTACAAATGTTTTCATGAGTTTTCATGGTAATAGTGGCATGGAGTTTGAAATAATTTTTTTGGCGGGATGAAAAGGGATCCAAGGGAGGGGGGGCGGGGGGGAGTAAGAGGTCGGCAAGATGCACGCGACATCGACCTTGGCGTTCTTTCTCTCGCGGGAAACGTGCTTCACTCAAATGCCAATCCATATCAATCTACGAAACACCCTAATACCCCGCAAGCCACCACAAGGACGTGTGGCAGGTTGTGAATGCACGACACATTCGTGCGATTTATTTATTTGTTTGTTTATTTATTTATTTTACAATTGTCCACGCGTAGCACTGAGCGGCAAATTACGGTGGTCAGTATAAAATTTTTACCAGCAATGACGAAACATACGCTAATTGTAACCTTTGTTGTTATTGATGCTATGTAAAACTTTAAATAATTAATTGTTAACAATTTTGCTTAATTGTTACGTACGGGAGAGAGGTGGATTGTTGAGGATGAAAGAGACGAATTAAAAGAGGTGAATTGCGAAGTGTGCTGTGGTTTTTGGCTTACTCCCTAAGAGGAGAGTTTTACAAAGAAGATAAATGATTTGGTACTTCCCCGGCGTATCAGCTGAGTGAAGTCCTCTCGGGGTTTTCCACCGGGTCAAGTCGTTAATAGCCCACAAACGAGTTACCATGTAAACAATGAAGGCACTTATTGAAACAAAAGACGTTTATAAGTAAACAAATTAGAATAAATTCCGTGCTTCGGAAACCCTATTTTAAAGCAAAGGAATGAATCAAACGACCAACTGACCCGGTGGAAAACCCGAGAGGACTTCACTCAGCTTTACAAAGAAGTCTGACGTTACAACATCCACGCCCTAGGTGTAGATTGAAAAATTCACCCGTCCGGGATTCGAACCCGCGACCTAAAGGTTTGGCAGCCGAGGAAGTTACGCCCGCCGCCGCCAACGAGACCGGCAAAGACAATTTGGGTGAAGCAGGCGTGCAGGGTGTGGATGCGTGCAGGCGGTACATCGAACGGGAACGAATTGCACACGCGTGCGTGTGAAGTACACCGGCGCCAATCCGGTATCGCCTCGGGTGTGCACGCAAGTAACATTCTCCCCAAGTCTCGCGGTCATGACTGGAGGGTCGATAATATTGGCAGAAACGCGCGGCTGCGAAAGGATGCAAAGGGTTGGGAGCACTTCATCGCTGAGAACGAAGGCGGAGGGACTCCTGAAATGATGGTTTCTTTCAACCCCATGACGCGATAAAAAAATACCAGAAGGGAAATAGCAAGAGAGGAAAATCAGATTAAATATATTACATAATTCGTGGTTTCAAGCGCAGCTTTGTGAAATACAATCATCTTGGAAATTAAATAATGTAACTATGTTATTCCAGTCTTTTTTTTAACACGACCCTAGTTTCGACCATAAAGTTATAATAATAGGTAGAGCGAGTTTTGGTTTCAGCACATTGTGCAATCGTTGGTCACGTGACTTATGGAAAGATGGCGTTTCTGTCACGGTTACACCTTTTGTTTATTTATGTATATTATGAGTTCCGCAGGATTAAAATGCTAAATGAGGAATCTTTTCAGGAAATAACTTAATCCTAATCCAAAAACAGGAACATCACATACGTTCTTTGAATTGAATTTTAATTTTTTGTGGTTTTTTTCACGTTTTTATTTGATTGTATAATATTTTCGTCGTGAAATTTAGTAGGACTTTGTTTTCACAAAGTTTTGCAATGTTCAACGGTACTTATAAAATGGAAAATTTGTGAGTTCCCTGTTTGTATATGAAATCCTGTGCTCTTTAAATTTTCAATTTGCCATTACAGTGTACGGCAATAATTGCATAATGGTTCGGCGTGTAGTGTGAAATTTATGTTTCAACCAATCGCGTGCCACCGCGGAAAAATCACGTGGTTTCGATGATGGAAAAGCTTTCTCTCTCTACTGCGCAGCCAGGAGGCTCACTGTACCCAAGACAACTCTATGGTTTCGACATTTAACCTTTTGACCTTTTATGTGACATTAAATGTCGAAATTCTGGTCGTTTTTTCTAATCCACAAATTTATATTCTTCCATTTCCAATAAATATTACGCTACTTTAATTCTTGAGCCAATAGGCAGCAGGAGAAGACGATTACGAAGGAGAAATACTATTAGATAAATGTGACTGATTGGTTTTTTCACTCTATTCGTAAGAGTATTAAAACCTGGAATAGCCCATTTCACCCTTATGGGAAATCATACATACCACTGCACTGCGATTGATAACTTGAGGAGGAAACCTACGATTGAGTCAAATTATTTCATTTCTGGTATAATTAATATTAAATAGTTGTATCAGTGGATTGAAATGTTGTTTTATGAATGTAGCACCTATATATAACCAGGAGCGATTTCACCACCGAAAATGTAAACATTTCTTGATTTATCTAAACGATTTGAATTTTGTAGATAACTATGAGACAAGAGATGTTTGAAGATGATGCTACAGAGATACATCCAGTCTTCAGAATCTCAAGTCTCATTATCAAACAATTTGTCTAACATGTCTAATTGGTGTAATCAATTGCAGTTAGAAATTGAATACAATAAATACTCCGTTGGTCGTCTCTTTAAACGAAGAGAACCCTGTTGTGACCACGTATATCGACTCAGTGGTAACGAATTAGAAGTGGTCAATTGGTTCAAGTACTTAGAGGAGTTTGGTAAAAGTACTTACCACTAATAACCTGTAATATAGTTCGAATACTCGAAAGATTTGTGGACGCCAAAATAAAAAATTAGATTCCATCATACTCGTAGGAGCCGTTTAAGTTAGGTGTGACATAAATATGGAATAGCGTTGCTATCAATCTCTCGTGATATCCCGTTTTGAATATACAAGCGGTAATATATGGGAGATCTATCTGAAAAGAGAGTCCACGAAATCCACGAAAAAAAAGTCAGGGTAGCTCGAATCGATAACAATGAGATTCGTTCTTACGGTGAGACTAGGAGCGACACAACAACATAGAGACGGAACTCAATAGGGAGTCGTTAGAGGGAAATAGACGCATCCCCACATTAAATTTATTGAAAAAAACTTGGACCGATGAATTCGGCGGTAAAGTTAAGCCAACCTATAGTATTGGCCGGTGCGACCACGTTCACAAAGTAAGGGGGAACAGATGCCCCAAAGGGTAGATTTATACACTGTCTCTTTCGGAGCACATTAAGTGAAAACAAATGGCTGGAAAACAGATTTCACTGAAAGTGATTTCTGAAAACCGAGGCATTTTTTGAAGGAAGTATTGATTTGCAAATCTTGGTGTTCTCACATCCTGCCATAAACTTTTATGCGGTTCGCAAGAAAGTAGATTCAAATGCAGGTGATAGGCTTTCCGTAAAATCTCAATGATGAAACAGAATTAACATAAGATGTAGTTGAAAAGGGTTTGTTAAGGTATGCTCTTTCGTGAACTATTCGGCATTCCGTCTCCACAGTTGTTTGGAGGCGCCCAAAAAAATTTCATAAATGCCACGAAGGGTGATGAGAATTGGAATAATAAATTCGATTTTGAAAGAATCATACACAAGGAAAACTTATTTAGAAAATTAAGACGAAAATATGGTGTCACGTGATGAAAATAGTTCCAACAAACAAAGTTCACTGTGGAGGCCGTCACTTGGTGGAACCATAACTCTAGTTCCAACAAACCTAAATTCGCGTGAGGATTTCCTCGTATCCTTAAAAAATGAATGTGATCATGTTGCATAACATAAGATTCGACGAAACATTAAGGGAACCTTCAATTAGTAAAAACATGTAGATTATTTTTATATTATACTTATGTATATACCGTTATCAGAACAGGTATTTACTTTTTTTCGACCATTTAAAAATGTTATCTGCTAAATCAGATAAAGATGACTTAAGATTTAATTTGAGAAAGGATGAATAATGTATTATAATTGGGCGAAGATATAAACTCTTAAAAGTCAGTCGATTATTTAAAAACATCGGAAATATTAACATAAATTTCACTAGGAAAAGGTTGAAACACAAACACAAAAACACAGACACAAAAAATAATTTAATATGAGTTTCTTAATTTTTGTGTATGCGTTTTTGTGTTTGCGCTACGCCAATATACTTCTTGTATATGTGCTTCGCCAGAGTGACAAAGGGACAAGCAAGCCTCGAAATATTTCTTTATTATGTAAGTCATTCTTTATTTTTCTATCTGTGTGTGTATGTGTATAAGTGTGTGCGTGTGTTCGTGTTTGCTGCTAGTCTGAGTTTTCCTGAAGTATATATAGAGAATACACAAAAAAGAGAACTTACTCTGGATATTTCAGTGGCCGCTGTCACCGTTATCAAAGAGAGAATGCAGTAACGATGACAGTGGCCACCTAAATATCCAAAGTTCGTCTATTTTTTGTGTTCCGTTCTTGTGTGCTACATCGTGTGAAACAGCGGTGTTCGAGTCCCGGCTGAGGATAAACTTTTTTCTCATGTGAATTTGTCGGTTTCCATCAAATATTTTCTACCACACTATGTGTTCGTCCTTTTATGTGTTCCTTTTCCTTATTTCCTATTATATGTACGTGTATTTTCGCCATATGGCGGTTGTTTCTGCATGAATGTGCGTGTGTGTATATATGTATATATTTTCCCCCCACATATATATATATATATATATGATTGTGATTATTTATAATATCATTTGTGTTTGTGTGTGGTGTGTGTGTCACTTTTCCAAGAACCTACTTTAGGCCAACAAAAAATAAGATGAATGGTTGGTTCTTACTTTTTTTATCCCATCGGCTATTCCTGCTTGGCAATTTTCCTGGAAGGTCGTGATTCAAGGGGAGTTTCCGAAACTGAATAAATGCTGCATTTCCTTTGATTTATCTTGCCGATCCGAATTTTTCCCCCGACCCCGGGAAATAAAAAATTCCGGAAACTTGAGGAGAGGAAGGGAGAGGTTGGGCCGCTTTACCCAAACGTGGGCAAAAATTATTGAAAATTCCTCCCGGCCCGGAGGGAAAGAAATCAAGCCTCCCGCTTAGCGGTGGAAAAGTTAATAACGAAACGAATCCGTTCCACTTGAAATAGGATCCATTTGCTTTATCCGCGAATATTCGATATATCTAAGTGGCCTCCGTGGCTTGGAAAGGAACTTGCGCTTCGGAAAAAGTCTATCCACTACTGCATTCTCATTCATCTCTCAAAAATATTAAACGTCAAGTCCAAACGAAGGGGGAACAACATGAGGCTTCAGCTGTACTTTTTCATAAAGTTTGGCACCCCACGAACCGCAACCGAGTAGATTATTAACTGCGGCCTTTTGGCCTCAGAGCAACACAGAAATTTTAAAGCATTACTTGGAAAACAGATTTTCTTTCTATCGGAAAACCCCAAAAAAAATCCTAACGAATACCAAATGAGGACGTGCTAAATTTCCAGGTTCCCTGAAAATAACTATCAATTTTTCCCTCATGATCTTGACTCCAGAAAGAGGTAGTAGAAAATTTCCACTGAAACGTGTATGTTATGTGATGAATTTTTAGATTTTAATTTGAGAACTCCAATATTATTTAAAAACATTTTTAATAATATTGGAGTTCTCAATTGTTGGGATACGAATAAAAATTCGTCGCGAGGCACGGTGATGAAATATGGATTTAAATGAAATTTATTCCTAAAATCGGTGAAAAAAAGAGACACTATGAGACTTACTACACTAAGTATAAAAAAGGGTAACCGATAGGGAGCAGATTGAGACCTTAAAGTTTTGTGATAACCATATTGGAAGAGATGTAGGAGGGAAGAACCCTAGAGGTAGGCCAAGGATGGCATATGAGAAGAAGATAGATAATAGAGAATGTTAAATTTAACACCTAAGAAGTCATGAAGAGGCTAGCAAGCGACAGGATAGCCCCGATTGGATATCCACGATATATGAACCAATCTTTGGACTGCAAAAAGGTAGGATGCTGATAAATAAGTTGCCTGAGAACCGTCCGAAGCGTCGTCTTCTTTATTTGGTAACCAATTAGGAGATACCAATGAGGGATTACTCCGAAAAGGCTTGAAAAGGAATCTAAGTACGACGGTATACTCATTACAAGATAGAAATTAATATACATTAAAGGTATTTAGACCTAATTAGAAAGACTCTTGGGAAGAACGCTATAGATGGCCCAAGGGTGCTATTTGAGGAATGTTAATGGAGAATGGAAACGTTCAGGAACTTAAAGAGGTGTGTAGAGGTTGAACAATGGTTTCTGTTATTTTTTCGAAAGCTGCTGCAATCTGATCTTATAATTGATAACCTTTGATGATGATATGTGTACATGTATGTATGTGTGTTCAATAATCGCCTTTTTTTAATTGAGATGCGGCTCTTAAACGCATACATCTACATAATACCCTGCAAGCCGCCACAAGGGCGTGTGGCAGGGGGTGAGTCACCACCAAACATTCACATGCA
>WURS02088215.1:0-10031 GCA_011762765.2 Rhinocypha anisoptera
TTTAAAGTTATGATTTTTTACATTTTAAGTTAACTTTCAGTTTTTATCACGAGGGAATTTTTTCGAGGAGCAAAATCAAGACGCATAAATATGAATGGCCTAAGCTTTTCCCTCAGACCACTCGGGAGTTGATCAGCCTCTCGTGCAACACGCCCTTCCGTAAGCATCAGTGTCCAGATCCTGGGTGCATATACGTGTAGCGCAAGGGGTGCCTGGCGGATCACCCTGCGAATCATTTCCGGAAATAAAACTCCTATGATTGACGGTGTGGTGGTCAAGGGAACAGGGAAATTCGTGCTTCAACCGAAGAAGGTCTCGGAATGAAATATAGTTGAATCCTCTTTATGCCTCCGGTGTGTGTAAATCCAGTGCAATACTTCACTTTCCTGGAATGGAACTACCTAGGGAGTTAAACATTTTAAAGTTATGATTTTTTACATTTTAAGTTAACTTTCAGTTTTTATCACGAGGGAATTTTTTCGAGGAGCAAAATCCAGACGCATAAATATGAATGGCCTTTTTCACAACTGTGTTTAATACAAAGGAATGCTATCAGACTTGCATCAAAGAGGAAATTACAATCAGTAAGCAAAAAGCTCAGGTAAATACGAAGGTTCCCAGTTTCAAAAGCTGTGTGATGCCAAGGATCTGAACATTACCAGATGAATATTTCCCCCTACTAATTATTTTATGAGCATTGAATTTGGGGCAACTTGCAGACGCTTTAGGGAAATTGGTTCCCGCTTCCAGAAAACGTGAGCTTCAGACTCATTTAAGAGTTTATCACGAGGGCAGTTCTGCTCTTATGTACCAAACCAACACTTCGGGTGAATTCAGCAATACAATGTCTTGGATCGGCAAAATAAAGCACTATGGAAGAATTGCAAATAAAAATGTATAATAAGGTATTATTTTTTCGCTATGGCACCATAGAAAAAATTGGTTACTTGAGTGAAACTTAAAAATATTAGGTCAAACGGTATTAGGTCAAAAAAATTCCTACAATTTTTCCCAGGAGTTGACATTTTTCCATTTACTGAGCCTAACAACAAAGCGAAATGATAATCTATACTAAGAAGTAATATAGATATTTAATTATAATTTTCACTACTAACAATGTGTCAGAAATATAAAGATTGGCTATTTAGCATCTTCAAGCTAACATGCCTTTCTCCTCATTTCTTCTTAGCTCCTTAATTACTCATTCCTGGACTATCTCTCTCTAATGATCGTTCCTTCTATAATTTATTTACAATACATTATCGTTGGTGAAGTTGGAAAATCAGATATGACAATTACCTCATATAATTCTATTTTTTATCATGAACATGTTACTTTGCAACGTAACCATGGTCGTGAGAAAAAATAATAGTATATGTGGCAATTGCCAAGCATTTGATTCTGCTTGTCAAAATATTGAGGATTTCCATTAAATTACGTCTGAGACTATTTTTTACGATACCTTTTCCTTAAATTATCTTAACTCAGAATGCTAATTACTCCTAATTACTCCAATTAGATTTTCTATTCAGCTTTTAAATACTACCATAGAGTTCTATTTCACTTACAATTAGTATATGGTTATACCATATGCAGTTACTTGGTTTTTAATTTTCAACATCTGTTCCCCGCATACCATGAGATATTTGTTCCGGGCCAAGCTCACTGAGGTAAGTCCGCTATGAACCCCGAAATTGTTAATACATGCCGTTGTCTCCCAGAGAACTCAATTCTAAAAACTATCTTAGAACTCATCTAAACCAAAATACGCTTTGTATGGCTGCAGTGAATTTAGCATTAAAAATTAAAGGATTTGATGACATATTAATTGAAAATATGTAGAAAATATTAGCAAAGAATCTTGGTTCTTGAGGAAAGAAATTCACGGTGAACTAGTCTTATGATATGTATGGAGAAAGTGAAGTAGGGAGGTAAAGGAATGCAAACTATGATGTAATAAAAGGGAAAAGTTGAAATTTCAACAACCTATGTCATACTACGACGATTTTGAATGCTTGCACATCACTTTGAAGTGCACATCAGGAAGCTAGATGCAAAAAAACATACTCAGCGGTAAACTGCAACTTCTTCCATTCATTATGGAACTGTTCCACCACAGCGGCTCTGATACAATTTCCTATCAACTATGACACGTTAGATATTGCAGGAATGATGAGAACATTGCTGGGAGAAATTCTACCAAGGCACGGAAAAGTGGATGAAAGGGACAATAAGATGGTATAACGGAAGGTCCAAGATATTGATAGAATATAGGAATTTGGATAAGCGAGTCAGAATATTTTAGACAGGATGATCACAAGAAGAAATCTGTGACCTTGTGAAAGATTGTGGGCAGAAAGAGAGCAGTATTTCTAGAAATTTAAAACTTATCTACGATTGCTGTATATTACCTAGCTAGAGGACAATGGTTTTAATATTAAATTCAAATTATAATTCAGCTGTAGGTAAAAGCAATACGATGCTTATCCTCACACTTAACTCCCTTACTTAAAAAAAACTTATCTGCCTCCTGTGGAATATCGTAAACTACTATTTTGTCAGTTATCCCCACCCTCCCATTCTCGCTTGTACGATATCTACTACGCCATCTACACATCATTACCTATAAATATCGCTTTTTCCTGAAATATATCAGGTTTTCCCGGCGAATAGATTGCAGGAAGATTTCTCGGGTTTCCATCCGGGTTCAGGGGTTGTTTTCCACCAGCGTTTCGAAGGCTACGTCAGCCATCATCACTCTGAAGACGATGGCGGACTCAGCCTTCGAAGCGTTGGTGGAAAACAATCCCTGGTCCCGGATGGAAACCCGAGAAATCTTCCTCCGATCGCTTCCTCCTAATTAACATCATATTCAATGGATTTTCTGAATGACACAAATTATGTAGGTTTTCCTTGGTTTTATTTCCACAATAAATTTCTGAAAACGTTTAAAGCCTCACTTAGCGCTGTCCATTGATGGGTATTTATATTTCCATTATCTAATTTTTACATTTCATTTAACACGTAATAATACAGTGTGTACACAAACACACACGAACGCATGCATACATTAAATATTGGAATTTTGAGTTAAATATTGACGCATTGACACACGACAAGGATTACAAATGGAAATTCTCATCAACTGGAGCACTGCGACATTCAAAATGTTCAAACTGCGACATTCAATCACTATAGTTTCATTTGAAAAATGCAATGTGATATATATGGATTTTAGTATAATTACCCCCGTTGAAGTGATGTACATTGCCTTCATTCGAAATAGGCAACACATAACAACGTCAAACCTTGTCATTTTATATCTTCACATGATTATTTTTCACATTAAGAGACTCTCTTTCATTTCATGCCAGAAAACCAATGAGACAAAATGTGCCTCCACCCCCATTTCATCTCCATCACTCACCTGAGTTAAAAGTCACTTAAATTAAGTCACTGGAACATATAACGCATGTGCGCTTTTGGGTTTATCAAATTAACCCCGTTTTTCAACGCTGGATTTTTTACTTTTAATAATAAAGCCGGCAGGACGATAAAATCATATTTTAGTTCCGACGCTGATTAGATTAAATGAGTATTCCCTCTCATCTTTAACGCTAAAAAGAACTCCGTCAGAAATAAATAACCTCTAGTTAATTTTTTCCATCTATGACGACCCTTATCCTTTTTTATATTCTACCACACCCCGTTCCCTTAACCCCTGCCGTAACGTAGCCCTTTGCCCCCTCCTCACTTTTCCTTTTCCTCCAAGCCCTTTATTTTACATTGCATGCCTTCCAAAAAAAATGTTTTTTTCGGCGCCCCGAACCGACTTCTTTATCCCAAAAAATAACGCTCCCCTATCCTATCCTCCTCATTACCTACCCTCCCTCACGCCCACTTCTCATTCTTCCTCCTTCCCAGGAATCTTTTTGACTTGGCCTTCCACACCCTTTCTAAAGAACACCTACCTCATCCTTTCTCCCCCTGGGAAAAAAACTTCTTTAACGACAACGCAAACTATTCTCCTTTGAGCATGTAAGAACTTCATCCCTTCCTCCACTCCTCCTCTCGCCCCCAAGCCGTTGTTACCCATTACGCCCACCCCCCTCCATCCCACACCCCCCCCTCCAACACCACAAAGTCCTTTTCAAGCCCTTTACCCGTTGCTCGTCGGGAAGAAATCACGCACCAATGTGAGGTTCCCTTCAGGGGGTCTGCTGTTTCCGCATGAATATTACTGTTTACGTCGCAAATGACTGTGCATTAATGCGAGAACGTAAGAATGCATGTCTGCATGGAATGCATTACCTAGACTTTGATATAATGTTGGACCTCGTCGGGAAGAATTCACGAACGGTACCCATAGCTCGTGTGAAACCTTCGAACATTAGTCATTGAAAGAATAAAGAACCAGTACCATAGTCATCAACCCTAAGTTCGTATTGATTAGGGCTCGGCTAATACTCACCCCAAGGTGTGTGAAAATTAACAGGTCATCGTAGGAGGTAAGTTGCTTTCCCCTAACCACTTGCGGTTCACAGGGGAGATCTGGTGCCCGGAAAATCACTCGGCTTGAGTTTAGCGACAAGCCCTTGAGATGGCTCGGATGGTAGTACGTCTACTTCTACGAAATACCCTATAAGCCACCGCAATGGCCTGAGGCAGAGGATGAGTGAGCCATCACCAGGCATGCATTCCCACATGCATATAATAGATATAGTTTACATGCAGAGAAACTAATCACATGCAAAAAATTTCATTAATAAAAGAAAATACATGCCATGAGGGAACAAATTCAATTAACATTTAATTAAAATACATACAAGATATTATGCATACTATATACGCTAGTTACCCTCACTATTATCTCCGAGCGTGTGTTCATATTTATGTTGATCTCTAATTGTTCGTGGAAAAAATGACATTTTGTATCTATCTTTTCGACAGACTATCTCTCTGGTTGTATGTACGTGATCTGATCTACCGTAGTATATCGGGGCTCATATTATTTTTGACTTATTTGCTGAAGTGATCTTCCTGAAATCTACATAATAAATTTAACCTATATTTCAACCTAAGCTCAACGAGTGGTCCCCAACCTAATTTCTGCAATAAGTTTGTTACACTGCTACGTTGTTCTTAACAACCTTTCACAAATCTAGCTGCCCTACACTGCTCTCGGTCTAACTCCAACACCAATCCTGTCTCATGAGGGTCCCACACACTCGAGTAATATTCGAGATGGGGTCTAAACTAATGAAATGTGCTCTTTCACTGACTCATTACATTTCCCTCTGGCAGATATTGCGTGGAAGTAGAAGTAGCTGGAGGTGTCGAGAGACGTCACCGGGCCTTGGAGCCAGATTCCCCGTTCAGTAGCCAAGAGTGGCCAGTATCCGATCGACTATCACGACCTCTGAACAAAAGTAAAAAAAAAGAACAGGGGAAAGCAGAAGGGGAGTATCGTCAAGTTTCAGCTGGGAAGTTGAGAGGAAACGGCCTCGTCGGGCGATATCGATTTTTAGCAAACAGCGAAGGACACTGGGGAAACGATCTGCGGAAAGTGGGATTATCTCCACGGTTTGGTTACGATGACGACTCAGGTTTATAGAGAGATTACTCAAAGGTGTTCCTTTAATTGAATAAATTTACCAATTCTTTCGAGACGACTGTTTCTTCCAAATGTGAGACTCGACTCTCTGGCACCGAGACAAGCGAATTAATCGGACCGCGGTAGAGCAGCGACAAATTCCTTTACGAGACCGTCTCCAATTGTCGAGGCGAGACTTTAGTCGGGAATCCCGTCTCCGAAATGCCTCACTTACGACGTAGCACGTGCACGGAGCGGATGCGCCGAGGCGAACTATTTTTGATCATGCGTGAAAATGCTTGGATAATTTGGAAGGGGAGGAGCTCCCGTTTGGGCCTTGCACATATTGTGAAGGCGTTTGTGGTTGTTTTTGTGCATGTTTGTAGCGAGAAGTCTAACATCATCCCGCATGTCGTGGATGATGTTCTACTATTTTTTTTGCATGCGAGTGCCTTCATTTTGGGTGTAATATCGGTCACTTAACAATTCCATTTGGGAGTGCATGTGAATGTTTGTTGGTGGATCACCCCCTGCCACACGCCCTTGCGGCTGGTTGCAGGGTGATACGTAGAATTAGAACTAAGAGAGAGAGAGAGAGAGAGAGTGAGAGCAGAGGTAAGGGGTATTTCTGTTCGCCGCCCGTGCCAATCCCCAGTATCGCCCGCCTTCCTTTCGCTTGTTCAAATCTGCATATCCACATGACACGCCCCAAGAGGTGACTGTAATGTAGCAGTACGTGGAAGTGTAAACGGGTCAACATGCCGTCGCACAGCGGTCGGAATCTTGAAAAGGCTGGCCAAAAGTCGAAAAATGAAACTCATTATTTTGAACCTATTGTGGTTGAATAACGTGAATAGCTTAGCTTTATTGCATGCTATTAAACAAGAAAAAAGTTCGATTGTTGTATATGTATCCATCTAAACGCAATCAAACATCTATAAGTTTGATCAAACGTGTTATGATCGAAAGAATCTATAAACACGAATTCAAACATCTGCGTTTTGTCCGTTATTAGAAAAAGTAATTATGGACAATACTCATGCAGGTATGAAGATAATTTTTTCGCAAAATTTTAAATATTTCTCATATAATATCCGTGAAAAGAGATGTCGAAAATGTACATAACTGTAGGTAATTTTTCAAAGAAACTTAATTTTCAAACTACGTGAAAGTAGTGAACTTAGTTTGTTCTAAAAATGTGTTCGTAAAAGTATATTATATTGATTCATCAAAAAATCACCCTTTTTTGCCTCTCTCTTTTTAATGTCATTTTTCGCGTAGAAGTAACAACTTTTTCTGAATCGATCTAAAGTCGATCAAACTTGCTGAAACGCGAAAAGTCAGTGTATATAACATGGAATGTTTACATTAAACAAATTAATTCATCATTCAACGATTAAAAACTTTATGTCGCGGTTAAATTTTTACATTGCGTTATAAGTTCACGTAGGTGAATGCTTTTCCTTGACATGCTGACTTAAAATATAAAGCGT
This sequence comes from Rhinocypha anisoptera, assembly GCA_011762765.2. Classification (NCBI taxonomy): domain Eukaryota; kingdom Metazoa; phylum Arthropoda; class Insecta; order Odonata; family Chlorocyphidae; genus Rhinocypha; species Rhinocypha anisoptera. The sequence continues at coordinate 7,087 of WURS02088215.1, forward strand.
TGCTCTTTGAGTAATTTGCAATGAGTTCATGTTCGTGATTTTTCAACCCAATAATCCATTTTCATAGCTTCACAAATAGATTTTTTTAATTACTCCCCTGTAAATTAAGAAATTTTGGAACAAAAATTACCTTTAGATTTAGAAACTCAGCTTGAAGTTTTGGAAGCACATTTGTGTGCCAGAAACAATTTATTTTCCTGATTCAATCAGTTGTTACAAAAAAATTGAAGTAAGCCTTCTTAAAATTAAAATTTAAATGGGAAGAAAGTAATCGAAAAAAAAACAAGTTTTATAAGTACATGACTCATAGTTAAACTTCTCATGAAATATAACAGTAAAATATTTTACTTTTCTCGCTATTAAAATTAAGCATATAAGGCCTCATCATATTCATATCAAATATTTATATAATTTAATTTGAAGATTGTTCTAACCGAACAATATGAGAAAAAACTCGAGTGAGATGGGTCTTTGGATTTTGATCAAGCAAATGATCGAACAAAACGACGAAAACCTGTAGAAATGCGGTATAAATACAATACATCAGAGTTGGATTTTGCAACTCAGAGGAGTCTTCGGGCTTCAGGATCAGACCACGTAGCTAGTATAGTTAAGGATGCAACTTCTACCTCTTCTTAAAGCAGAAATACAGTTTAAAATTCGTTCAAATTCTACGCGCAACGGATGTATATGGCGAAACAGCTAGTTCCATACTTATGGAAGAAAAAATGTCCAAACATAAGTATTGTGTTATAAGAAGCGCAGAAATAGCAAACTATTCCTCATTTCCTTAAGGAAAAAATGTTGTAAGTATAAACAAATATACTTTCCTTTAATTCCTCTTCTTCCAAATTCTAAATCGATATCAATTGAATCTGATGAAGTCTTGAGAAACATCATCATTTTTTGCATAAAAATCTATGAATTTAAAAAAATTCTAAACCAATTTGGATCCTCCATTTTGAGTTTTGTGCTTTTTATTGTCAAATTTGAATTAATAGACCAAAAACACACTTATATCCGATTTTTAAAGATATTGCATAAATTACTTAGAATAAAAGTGCGCCATTTTGGAACCACCGTTTTGAATTTTGTAGTTATAATTTCAATTTCGGAATCAGCAACCAAAAGCCCTTATATCTACATACGATTTTCCACTGGCTTTTAGATTTATGGCCAGGTTTTTCAAGATTCCGGCCACTGTGCGTCGTCCAGAAGAACGTGGGTGTGTATGAGAAACATACATGAAATAGTGTCAATGTTTTATTGCGAAGAGAGGATTCAATGTATTCGTCCGTATTTGACTCCTTGTAATCCTGAATTGTGTTTTCCGGAGGAAAATATCTCTCCCCATAAGTTTTTATGCACGGGTCTCCAATATCATTATATATTAACAGTGCGGTCTAGCCCACCCACTGTTATGCGCGATGAGGGATTTTTTCTTTCACACTGCAGAAGAATTGAGTTCCCTTCGTCTTTGATACACTCTGTACAGGGTGTATCAAAGAGGACTTGACAACTTTGCGTATATATTTCAATTAATTAATAACTATATTTTAGTAATTAAAATGACACAATATGGGCATGGTTCTCTGTGTTCTCTCGCAGCAGATTTTTCGTTGAATCGCGATTTTCCTATGTAATCGTCCTATGTATTTTCCTATTTTCCTTTGATAATAATGGAAATAATAATGCGGATACGAGGCACATTCAAGATGCAGTGTAACTGAACTTCTCACAAAGCATTTCCTTTGTGTAATTCTCAATTATCCGTGTAATGGGTGTTTCACGTTTTAAAACGAGGCAATGTTATGATGACCCTATAAGGAAGGAAGATCGTTAAAAGTCGTTGATGCCTTCTTGAAACACCAGCACCACCCTCAGCAATGTCTTAGTGTCGAATGGCGATCAAAGAATCTCATGTTTCGGGCTGTTCACTTTTTGCTTACGTAAAATACGAGAAGACATTTGTTGATATTGTTTCTTAAGTGGTCTTGAGAGAACATACTATGGAATATACTCCTTGAATAGTAGTTATTTTTGGAAGCTCTTCCGACATTCATCTCCCTTCTATCCTTCGATTCCTATCGCTGTATGTCTTTTTTCCTGGCCGAAGAGCCAAACATTAGCGTTGATGAGACTTGAAACAACACATTAAAGGGACTTTAAGTGAAAATATAGTGTCACTTTATGTCAGAAAAAATTCTTCGCAACAGACAATTTAACGCTAGACTATCAAAAGATAAGCTAAAGATTCTTTTTTTGATTTGGTATTTGTTGCGACCTACTTTTGACGAATGATCTACTTTGAGATGCAAAATAAAGTCTGTGACATAACTTAAAGAAAGAAAAAAAACAAGGAAAACGTGCTGCGGCAACTTATAGACACGGGCCTAGCGTGAAGGGAAATATAGAGGGGGTAAATATGTAATAAGGAAATCTGGGTGAGTTGGCAACCCATGTTAAGACACAAATATAGGCGAGACCGTATCGCCAAGCAATATTCACCAAAGCCTTCACGGACTTCCAGGTCTGGATGGTGCAGATGTTAGCGTGCTTGCGGATCCGCAGCGATCGCGCAACATGCGTATGGCATCAGACGGCTTGCCTCAGTTGAGGGTCTAGTCGTTTGGACAGCCTTCAGCTGTTGTCGTAAAATGCAAAATTGGCGGGATTCCCTGGCGAAGCGTGACGCGTTCATTTCGGACGCGAGTAAAGATTGCCGTAACGCCATTCGGCACTAACAACGGGTAAAACTTCGATCCAAGCCGAAGGGCTTACCACGATTTTACTGTACTGCTTTTCTGGCGTGGGAACGCCTGAGGGACAGAAGAGGGGAAGGAGAGAAGATGGATGGGACCAACAGAACGGACGACGGGGTCCCTCGGGGTAAGGACTCGAGGAAGAAAAAACTGGGAGGGGGCCGGAGAGGAAATCCTGAAAGG
>WURS02088226.1:0-10031 GCA_011762765.2 Rhinocypha anisoptera
GTGGTGAAACCTGGGTCGTGAAAATAAAGTGTATTTATGTGGAATTGCTGTGAAATTATTTCCCAATCTTCTACATCGTTGCCCCTTATTCCAATGCGAGCGCACACTATACTTATTCACGCATTATTTAGTTACATGAAGCACAATTACTATTAACAGATGCCGTTCAACCGCTTTTTCCGGACGCTTAAAAGATCCTTTATTTTCCATGCCGCAAAGCACAAGAGCACCAGCACACTGCACTCACAGGGTAAACAATTTGGTAAAAATAAAGAAACTAAAAAAATGTAAAAGTTTAGAAAGAATAAAGACGATAAAATGTCTTTCTTCACACATACGCGTTTAATATGGACCTATTGTCTTCAGGATGGTCGTATCAATTATTTTGAGAAAAATTTTATTGATTTCATCTTTATCCGCAGTAAACATTGTTTCTCTTCTTTGTGTTCGTGCCTCTATCCACGTTTCTTCTCCCTTATTTTGAATTTTGAAATGGTCTTAGCCTCAACAGGAAACTCAAATGCGAATTTCCTAAAATACGCACGGTCTAGAAGAGGATGAGACATTGAAAATGATAGAAATGACGCAGTAAATAGAGTGAATAATGCTTTGGCTTAGCTCATTGTGTCATACAGGGTCGCTAAAATGGTACGGAATAAAGAATTATGCTTCCGATGGCAAAATGATGAGTTGATGTATTTTTTGTGTAAATAGATAAATAGGTTGAAGATTTTAATTCTAGATAGACGAGGGTAATAATGACCGTAGCCTAAATGAAAATAACAAGCGAGTTTGAAAACGTCTGTCCGACAAGATGGTTTTGCGTCATGTTCATCCTGCATCATTGACTAAATTTGCACATTTCAATCGCAACCGGTTTCACTTGAGTACCGTTCAATAGAACATGGTATTTTTGATATTTCACTTGATATCAAATGATAATTCCCAAGTTTCACATTTCGGACACTTGAATCCAATGGAAAGAATAAATATTGAAAGGGTGGACCCAAGGATTTGCGAACTAGATGTTGAACGAGTTTTCAAAATTCGACAGTAAAGATCATTTTAGGATATGATGTGATGACGAACACATTTTGCTACGGCACAAAAATGTGCGAAGTAACACTCACCAGGTCCCGATTTCCTCAGGGGTGTACTGCACTTTTGGGATGGGCTGCCCACTGTGAAAAAAACACACAATCAATAACGTTCACGATCCATACGTGCACCATGCATACAATTTCCGAAACGGGGATGGCAGACGGAGGGCGGCCCTTGGAGGCTGGATTGAATAGGCACGCGAGAAAAATTAATTTGTAAAAGTAGGTGATTAATTCGGACAAAAGTGGCACTAAGAGAGAAATTTATATGGTTTTAAACTCGAAACTTACTGTAAACCTGAAGCCTTTGGTTTATACCATTGGTAAGGGAACTAATGTTGAGTCAAGCGGTGAGACATATAAAAATATTTCCAAGGTTTTTTGTTCGTTTCATCTTAAAGCTGGTAATTCAAAAGCAAAATTTTCCCTTCCACCGCAAAGGCAAATAATATTTCCTTCATGTCGATGTGTTTGAATGCGTCCCAAGCACCCTTGGCCACTTCTCAGCACCATTTGTGCGCACGCACCAAAATAACATCAAAGAGTTAATAATTCCTTGTCGATTCTTCCCCTTGTTACAACATCACTTGTTATTTAGAGTCGGAAGACTAGAATTTAAGTTACACACATGAGAAATTACAAAACGAATGCACATAAAATCTTAAAGAGTAGTGGAAAATATCGCCAGTCGTCCATTTACACAAACACCATTTTTCAAAGGACAAATAAGGCTCTGAGCAAATGATCACAAAATTCATCTCAGGGCATCGAATTTTTAAAAAACGTTATTCTTATTCACAATGTCATTACTACCAGGCATGGCATTTAGATATTTACTGTATTCGCAAGACAATTACTTTATTATGTTAAGGGGATTATTTTTTACAATTCAGTCACTTTGGAAAGGTATTATTGTCATATATGGGAGTCTATTTCCCATGAACAGGCTAAATTTTTTGCCGGAATGGTAATATTAGATTGTTAACCATTAAATGATAAACTAGTATCATTTTATACGATACGAATCGAGTCGCCTTAACTCTTCCATACCTTATGCATATACATGATTCCATAGAAAAGACCCACAATTTCCTTAGTTGGGATTAGATCTACGGTAAGAGACGGTAAAATAATTTAAGTCGTTGAATCAGTTTTTTCTCATGGATATACGTATAAACCATAACTTTCAGACTGATCTTATTAGAAAGAGCACATAAACCGACAAATTTTACGTAGAATAGTTAAACAGATGAGTTCTTAGCGTAATAACTCTGAAATTCTACGCAAATCCAAACGGAACGCAGCAGCTACATTGTCATAAAATAAGAAACAACACGAAGAAACACTTACTGTTTGTAAGAGTTGGCAATATCGGCGAAATGCTCTCTTCTCTTTCTATAAACAGGATCCTTGAAGCCCTGCGGAAACAAAAGAACCTTTTTTTTAAAGACAATAACACTAGTCAACAGTCAGTAGCACCTACTCTCGTAGGTTTTAGTACTTGATAGCGAGAGAGGAACATGTTGGCTGTCGAAAGGACTGGATCAAGACCATTAAGAGGCCCTAGGCACCAAAAATATTTTTGTACCACTTACATTTAATCACTACCACTACCACGTGATAAGAAAAACTCTAGCTGTCCTCAACACGGTACCACGTGCAAAAAAGGCACATGAAAAAATATACCTGCACCACGAAAGCGGATAGATATAATTTAATACAAGTTCAGTCATCACCACAAGTCCACCACCATGTGAAAAATAAAAAAGTAGAAAATGCATGCACCGTCAAAAGCAGCATTTGGCTATTTTCCCGAGTTTCACAACCTTTCATAGACACTTCCACAAAATTATGAAACATTATCACAGTATTTGTTCTCAGTGTTGTAAGAAAAAGGAATCAACTCAATCAAAAGTTACAATTTTAGCAAACGTACGATGTTGCCCATTGGCACGCTGGACGCTGAGAGAGCAGATTGCATACGGAAATTGTACACACATTTCATGGTCTGCATACAAATTGAAGATATTATGGTCATTTTCGATTAATTTCGTTTCAGCATTGAACGACCCATGAAATAATTACGAATAGATTAAGATATTTTTTGCAATTATCAATAAACGCAAAATAATAAGAGTTTTGACAGAAGTGTTGCGTTAGTGTATTTTGCCACTAAAATGTTCCAATTAGGTAATCAAGTCTCAGAAGACCTTTTCCTTCCATATTTATTTCGGCACGCACGTAGCTATTTCAATTATACATTTTTACTGAATTGATATATGGGATTACCATCATTTATTTAAAAATAACTTTTTCATTCTTAAAATATCGCCCATGCTGTTTTCTGACACTCTAAATGTTTAACATTGGGTTCTGGTAAACTCTTCCTCGAATTACCAGAGTCAACCAAGCGTTTTAAACTGGTGAATTTAATAAAATATGACGCCACGCACCATGATGATAATTATTATTGTATCAAGACTTTTATGCGATATGGAATAACATATCACTATAAGCATGTTTACACAGGGAAATCCCAGAAATATGTGTACGACGTATCACTTGCTTTATTGATTTATGGAACAAAATGAAACAAAATGTAATCGTTTTCATATGAACGGGATTCGTGCATTCTGACTACGGCTTTAGGTGATGCACTGTTATTGTTGGATTCAGGTTTCAGTAAGGCTGCGTTTAGAGCGTCCGACGAGAGGGCCGCTCTAACAATCAGAGGAGGAAATTCAAATGTTAATAACGAGCGATGCACGCCTGAGATTGGATTTGACCATGATTTACTACGATACACCAAATGAATGAAAATTCAGCGCACTGACCAAAGCAAGGTTATGAATGATCAATGACCACAGTATTCAACTATAAGGTTGGCTTGATAGGTGATGATAGAGTACTAAGCCCTAATTCAGATACAGTTCACATATAATTAACAGAAAGGTGACCAGCCTGCGCCGCCTGTGGTTTCCCATGAATGGTAGGTACTTGGAATATCACTCCCAACTTGTGTTCTAACCGGATGTGTACAGAGGCGTAGGTAACTGTGAATTGAACCCGGATCTCCTGTTCGGTAGTCAATTGCTCTATCCACTGGGCTAACGCGACTTCATTTTGATGAGCATTTTCAAAGATTGAAAAACTTCTAACTTGATTGAATATGTCTCCTACATTAAAGGACAATGTAACTGAAAATGGAGCCTTAATATCCTAAATCTAATCATACATTTGGAAGGAGGATATTCTAGAGTTTGACAATGGTGAAATTCGTCGTAAACATTCAGTTATTTCTTAACTTCGTTCATACTGTGTACAATAAAATATCCCGGACCGTGAATGACATTTATGAATACTAGTTAGTAATGAAAACACAGATCTCGTTCCATTTTTCCGTTCATATGGATGTATATATATATGGATGTATATATATGGATGTATATATGCCTCTATAATCTAGCGTAAAATAATTATTATTGAGACTAGTTACACACTAAAATTTTAATTTAAAAAATATATTTTAAATGCTATTTTTTAAAACATGACAGTTCGATAACTAGTAATATTCTGTTCTATACATAAGCATTATACAGCAAAAACCACCTGACAAAAATATAGTCAGTAGGAACCTCGCTGATCCGGTAAGCCCAATGTATGCGTTTTGTGAGGAAAGTGAGTAGAAGTGTATTAGTGAGGAAATGTCGATGGAATTTAAGAAGAATTTAATCCTATTTTAAACTGCATTAGAAAGTGGAGAATAATGGAAAATCAGTTGAACGATAAGAATAAGGCAGGACATACCAGTGAGGAAAACATAAACTTACCCAAGTGCGTGCCCATTTTAATTTGAAAAAAGAGGAGCAAGGGAAACTGGTTTTATACATACTCTCTACTCACAAACATACTCTCAGCTAGTTTTAGGGCATGCGGAAAAGAGCAATCAATTCATTATATTTGTGTACCTAGAGAAAGGTGTCGACAAAATAAATTAGACATAATAATTTAGCGAAAAAGAAGTTGGATTGGGCTAAAATGACAAAAGAATAATAAATAATGTGTAGAAGTTAGTCGAAAGTGATCGTATGTGTAAGCATAGAAGAATCAATGATGAGAAAGGGATGATTAGAAACCGGTCAAGAGTTTTACGCGCATAATAAATGGTGTTGGAAAGATAAAAGGTAAAGCACTAACATATTCGCTCTTACCGATAATATGGATGTGCAGGAAGAGAAAAAAGACGTAGTATAAATGGAGATAGTCTAGAGAAATATCAACCTAATGAGAAAAATGAAATCGATGGTCTATAGTGAAGGTAAATAAGGCAATATTCATAACTCATAGAACAGTGGGTGTAAACAGCCATTTTGAACGGCTCTGCAGAAATTAAGCATCAAGATTACTGGCGATGAAAGAAGACATTTTTTTCTTCCTCACCTTTAACGTAATTCTGATTCCGATTTTTAAATTGGTTTTGGAATATACTTTTACGGAAGCCCTTGCTGATGTAACCCATTTAGGAAAATTAGTTAAAGAAAAACAAAAAATCCATGTCCTGAACGGGATAAAAGTCCACGATCGCTTGGGTGAGCCGGCGAGCATGCTAATCATTCGGATAACCCGGCCTGCCAAAGAAGAAAGAAGAGTACCTATAAAAAGGAAAAATAGTCAAGGCGAATAAGGTCTTCTATTAAGAGAAATAACTCACGAAAAACAGTAGTCAACACGACCAGGGGATAACGGATAAAGTAGGTATCTTATATCCGGTGTGCACTTCTATACAGGGGCGTCGCCAGCTTACAGGCCAGGAGGGTAGCTTAAAATTCAATAGAGCTTAGAGGGAAATAAGCAGATATAATGCGATAGCGACATTTATAACGATAAGGGTGAATTTATATTTAATTAATTATGCACACTTGCGAACAGTATTTGTTAATGTCTTTTAATAATTATTATAATATAAAAAACAGAGTTTTAGTTATAATTTTTTTCCTAAGTTCTCCATTTTTGTTTTTCTTTTATATTTCTTCACCATTCAATTTTATACGGGGATGGGGGGGCAGCTGCCTTCTATAAGCATATGGACAGCATTTGCAGGCGACAACATCCTCAGGGTAAAAAAGACTGGTATCGACGAAAGTGTGGTACATGAGAAGGAGGGTGTAGAGTGAATGAGTACTTTGAGCCAACATAGTACTTCTTGAATTGGCCGAAAAATAAATGTTGGCTGAAAAGACAAGAGGAATTGATTGGATGGCGAGGAATGAACGTTTGGGGAAGATTAACCGCGAAAGAAGACCATGTGATACTCAGGACGAAAAGTTGATGAATTCTGTGAGACTTGGAAAGCTATGACGGAAGACTTTGTCGAGTAAACAGAATAGCTTAGCAAGTTACTCCCATAAACCGATTCTCGGGTTGCTCAGAAGCACGACAGTGGTGAATGTTCGACGTTTGTCATTGTGAAGTTGGATTAAGGTAAGAAGTAATACGTTTAACATACAGCTGTCGAGTTACTTACCGGGTGGTCAGCATCCAAATCAGAACCGTACATGAGCACTCGTTGAGCCAAATCGATGTCGTCAATCTTGCGAGGAAACCAAGGCATTTCACCGAAATCTGCAAAGAAATTTGGACAGCCGTCATCACTTTGCGGTTATTAATCCTTACTAAAACAAAAAAAAAACATTAGATCATCTAGAGGTGAAGTTACTTTGCTTTCCGTTCACCAACATTCCCTCTAAATATTTGCGGAAAGATTAGTAGATCCCTTTTGAGAAAACAATTGCACAGTATCTTTAGTGTCTCTGTCAAAATTTGACGATTTACTGTATTTTTATATTCACTTGGATGTATCCCATGGTGAGATACAAGCTTTTTAAACGTAGTTAAAATATTGGAGTAAGAGAAACGCCAATATGCTGAGCAAATTCTATAAATTTACGCCTGAGACAATAAGTTTCAATAAGTAGTTAAAATAGTTTAAGATTAAAATCTCAAAGGAGACCACCGCACTCTATGAATGATCTAGTTTCTTACTTGCATGTGATCAGCAAGCTGACCAAATGGGAGTCAGACCAGATTGCGGAATGTAGAACGTCACCGTCAATCTTATCTCAACATGAGGATCTTGTGGGGTTCCCCTTTTACTGCGACCTTGCTGCACTGAGTACCGGATGTTAAACATCTATCTCGCCAAGGGGACGCTAATATTCTATTCAACATTTTTCGTATCTTGTATTTAAAAATCAATAAAACAACCCATCGATATTAATCTTGGACGAATCGATGAAACAGAGCGGAGAAATAAGTATCTAATTAACCAATTTGACCAAACACTTCGAACCGGCGACCTTTGGGTTATCCGGCGAGCGCGCTACCCCCAGGCTAACCAGGCCGGTCTGCTTGTTCCGGTTCCATTTAGTTGTTGTATGACCTTACGGCCTTGATTTACTTGATGTATTATGTCCTCTTCACAACTCGGCTGTATGCTGAAGACTGACATATAGTATTTGAACTCTGCATATTTAAACGATGTTCCCTTCAATAACCAAATCTTATCCTTTAGTTATCAAGGCCAAATATTCCGTTTTCTCAAAATATATTTCCAGGCCCCATAAATTGTATTCGTCTTATAGTTTCTGAGGAGTACCATCGGCATCTGATGCAATCACTGCCTGGAAGTGCTATTTAAAAAAATCCATCTAAATTAAAAGTATTAAAACAATTATTCACAATCTAGGTTAAGGCTTCCGCAGTGTCTTGGATTTTGAGATTGTTTTCGGGTTTTTTTCCGCGTCTGTCCATATTGTGGGGACAACAGTTTCTCTAGCGTTGCAGCTAGCGTCTTCAGGTCCGGAGTCTTCGGACTTGAAGCTCTTGAAGCTTCTGAAGCTGAAGTCACTTCGAACCTGAAGACGCTAGCTGCAACGCTAGAGAAACTGTTGTCCCCACAATATGAACAGACGCGGAAAAAAAAACCGAAAGAAATGAATTTTTAAATCCAAGACACCGCTGAAGCCTCAACCAAGAATTTAATTACATTGGGTAAGATTCGGATGGCTTTTTTTATGCATCAAAAGTATTAGTTTTAAATCGGATGAATGGCACCAGAGCCTAATGCCATAAGTGATGTGAGATTGAAAGAATGCAAAATATGCATTAATGAAGTGGCCCTTTGTCACAGTTTCAGCTTCCTGAGCATAAATAAGGCTCATGCAAGTTTTTTCCTGATAAGCAAAACATGTACATTCCAAGTCAATTTTTACTATATAGATTAAATCCAAGTAATTTGACGGAACCACATTCTTTTATAGCTGGTTTTATAGTACAGAGAATAAACTGAGTTTTGTCTGGGTTTAGGAAGGAATTGTTGGCAGCTAACCGTTCGTCAGCTTTTTAGTTAAGTATGAATGGATATCCATACACAGCTACACTGTGATTGGAAGAACTATGTAGGAATGTAGTACCATCTGCATAGAGGACACTGGCATTCATATTGGGACACAAGTCGTTGATCATGACAAGGAAAAGAAGGGGACCCTGCACAGAGCCTTGAGGTACACCATACTCGACATTTAATGACTTTGATTGTTAACCGTTTACATAAACTGACTGTTTGCGCTCGGATAAATAGGAAATCATGAATTTGAGTTCAACGTCATGAAAACCATAATATTTCAGCTTGTCAATAAGAATACTGACGACTATCAATGAGGAGGGATCAAAATAATGTAGACTGATCTTTTTAGGGAGGATCTCTCAACGAGTAGCCAGTGTTTTCTCAAGCAAAAAGTTTAAAGCGGCTTTTTACAAAAATAATAACTTAAGAAACTTAACGAGAAATTAACCCTCGATAGAAATTAACCCTCCCAAAGATAAAAGAGGTAAATACAAGTTGAAATGTCAGGACTGCAATGCCATCTTCCTTGGGTCCAAAATATATTGTTCATTGCCCTAGTTAACTAATTAACACAAGGACTGAAGTTAAATTTCGTAGAAGTGTAATAAAAATTGTTATTCAATACTGAGGATGTATGTATTTTTATTAAATGAGTGAAATTGTATTGACTGTATTATCTTTTGTTTCGTCGAATTATTCATTGGCATTTGAACTTTACTGTTTCTTTGTCAATTCTAAGCTTTGGCCATGGTGATACATAAAATTGGAAAATACTATATTACCACACATAAAAGATCATGTTCATGAAAATTATGTGAGAACGCAAAATCATATCCACAAGATTATTTTGCTTACGTAGGAAGGTCGAGTCGGTGACCCCAAAACGGAATAATCCAAAGGCGTACCTATATTCCCAACTTATATGAGGGAATTATTTTGTTGTTAATAATTGTAAAAATGTTGCTGATATTATTATTATATATATGGAAAACGGTAAGATACTTTGAGTTAAGACGTGAGAAATATAAACGGTGCTTCAAAACGGCGTATATTTCTCAGTCATATTTTGAAAAAAACGTAGGATGAAGGGTACACTAGTGATTTCACCCTTGAAATCCTCCATACAGTAACCAGGTGCCAGAGAACGGATGCGCTAGAGCAGATACATAGATAAGGAAGAACTTCCGACGGTCACCTTGTTAATGACAATGGCATCTTTTTAATACAAGGCGCATTCCAGTTATAAAGCCTCCGATTTTATTCTAACTAATTATTCACCTTAAAAAGAATGAAACTTGTGTTACCTCTCGACGTAATCTCCCTGCAGCCGTGCACATTTATCGCAACGTCGACGTCATGATTCTATGGCCTTGGTGAAGGCTTCTGTAGGAGTCTGTTTTGACCACTAGAAAATCGCTGTGACGCTGTCTGTGTGCGAGGCCGAGATTCTTTTGGTTCGTTGTCACATGATGTTCTGCCTTATTTAAACTGTCGCACCCATGAACGCACTTTCGACACATCCATGA
>WURS02088237.1:0-10031 GCA_011762765.2 Rhinocypha anisoptera
AGGGGGGCGGTGGGTGGGAGGGAGGTCGGGGGGGATGGGGGGGGAGGGGAGGTGGTGAGAAGGGGGGGGGGGGGGCGGGGATTTGTGGGCGCACGGGGAAGGGGTGAAACGGGGAGAGTGGGGTGGCGAGGGAGGGAGGTACGAAGACCCGAATCTCGATATCGACTAGCGGACCGGAGAGGAAGGAATCCTGCGACAAACACTGCCAGGGTTTTCGACGTGGTATTTATTTCATAGGCGAGCCGGGGGCTTAATTAACCCGGACAAGCGAGAGTCGCGACCGCCCGCAAAAAGGCAGGGTGGAAGTAAAAAAAAATAGAAGGGGGGGGGGGGGGCGACCCAGAGTAAAATATTATTTACGAATGGTTTCGGTTCTTGGGTTGGGGTGATGACGTGAGCCGTAAGAATAGGATAATATTGCGCCTGGTTCGTTGTGCCAGAGAAGAAAGATTGTGGTGCGAGGCGGCCGTCGAGAATGTTGATTTTTCTGGGGCTAGTGAAATATGGTGGTCTAGTGAAGGGAATGGTGATATAGGGGAGAAATATCGCAGTGCCAGGCCTGTAATGCCGTGAACGGAGAGGAAAGCAGCAACGTGTGGAAAATGTTCTTCGCTATTTTGATAGAGAATGTAAAAGGTATCGGCAGTTACCAGGTGAGAAATGGCCTTAATACCTCACAAATATTCCTCTACAAATATTCAAAGACTCTTCATGTTCCCCATAGTTCAAATCCGCGTACAAACATGAGGGTCATTCTCTTTTTGTTTTGGAACACAATAGCACCTAAATAAATAATCTTTTTTTCTAAAGTGTACGTAAATGTCCTCAATTATGTTAGGGAAATGATTAAATTTCTATGCTTCACATTTTTTAAAGTATGTGGCATTGTGATAAAATAAAAAAAATAATGGATAATTTCAAACTATTTCATATATGTCTCTTTTCTCATAAATGTTGTATATCAGCTAGGTATACTTTAAGACACTACGACAAGTAGGTTATGTGTACGAAGTGTTCTCATTTTTAATTCATCGGTGTATTAAAATTTCAATGGAATTGAAAACTAAGTCTCTAGTATTCAAGTTTGATTTCTGTTGTTTTTACTTGTAGTAGTATATATATATATTTCTAAAAAAATGGACTTGATTAGACTTCTTTTTCAATTCTCCGCATGCATTATGATGCCAGAAAATAGAAAAACCAAATTTTTTCTCAGACGTCCTTCGAAGGTCGTTCCGTAAAAATCAGATTAAACGCAAACAAATAGAGGTAACATTTTTCGAAATAACTGAAATAATATTTTTTTAACCCGTCTAAAAATACCTATATGGTCGTTCCGTTTTGATAATGCTACCATTGTTCATCCAGTTAATTACAGATTATATCCGACAGAGTAATGAGGAAATAAACATTAAATTTGGTTTTGACAGGCAGGTTTTGGCCCCATGCTTACGAAATTCACACATTAAGGTTAGCAAGGGTGATTTTCATTCTTTGCCTCGTGCCGTTTCCCACGGAGTTCACACATTCAGAAAATCGCACCGCTTCAATATTTGTAGGGTTCCCTCAAGGGGAACTTCGACGAATTAGAATATTTTTTACCCGTGGGTCTGAACACATTTCATGAAGAATTAATTTCATTCTTACTCAATAGTTTTCATTGGTTTTGTAACTAATTATTCAAAATGATAAAGGAATGTTTGCTTTGGTATCTTTTTTTATTCCAGAGTAAGTACTATAAATTATGGATATCAAAATTTATATTATATGTATTTTTTTCAAAAATATTGGCATACTCTTTTTTGGGATTTGTAAGAAAAAATTGAATAAATTTCAGAATTACTTCATGTATGTTACAACTCATGATATCAAGAAGTAACATCATGAGCAACAAGTAATGTTAGGGAAGTCGATATTCAGGCATCGAAGCTTGGTTTGGAAGAGGCGTATCCATTGTTCATATAATGCCTGGTTCAGGTGTACTACGTCTTGCTATAGGTGTTACAGATACTATATAACAGTAATATTATGAAATATTATTAGTTATTTTTATGTTAAAAAACTATTTCTGTGAGTTTGGATAAAATTTCTTTATTAAAATCGTTTAAAAACATTATTGACTCTGAAAAATAGTGGATAATATATATATATATATTATTTCTATAAAAGTATATAAAAATATATAAAACTATTGCTCTAGTAAAACTTAGAGAAGGTAACGGAAAAAAATAGCTACAGGCTTGAATTGTTGCTGCAGTATGGATTGCTCTTTTCTTACATTCTCAAGGGAACGAAATTAATTCTAAGATGTGGAATATTAAATACGATGGGACGATATCTCCATTGTGTCTGCAATAAATAGAACTATGGCTGCTTTCGATGATGAAGTGAAAACTAAAAAATTGAAGAATAATTCTAGGATTTCAATTTTTTAAATGTATATGCGGCGATATTATTTTGGAAACTGATATTCTATCTAACAGAAATATGAAATATAATATTATTTGGACTCAATATATTAATTTTTATTGGAGGGAGCGGGTAACTTCCGATAAAGAGTTATTTGTCTCTCCTTAGATAGAGACATACGTATAAACATATTTTCAGGGTGAACTGGAAGCAATAGATTTTCTATTTAATTTATCCAATCGCTGTAATAATACAGAATTTTGTTTCCGTAAGTTAAAATAATGTTAGAAGCGTCAAATATAGTTTGAAAACCAATTACAGTGAAGATAAATATGTTAATTTCATAGTTATTGTAAAAAGAAACATTGTTTTTGAGAAATACCTAAGAACTCCACCCGGGATAACATAATCCAAGAGGGAAAAAAATCCGAGGAATAGGATGGTGGGAAACAACAGATGCCATGAATAGGAATAACAGAGATTCATTTAATGTCTGAAAAGATTCAGGCTCGTAGCTCCGTGAATTTATCGGTCATTCAAATGATTAGGTCACAAAGCATGTTCACGCAGTTACCGTAACTACCATTCCCGACCAAAGGAACATAACAGCTGGAGCGGGTTGGCATCGAAGGGGTTCACAAACTTCATGCGTCGTGGAAATAGCACGGTCGTTCCGGATTGTGACCTCACTTGTTCATTTCCGTTCGATACGCGGTGCTCTATCCGCGGGTTTGTGATATGCGACAAAGGTCACGCCTTTCGTAACCTCCCATTGGCTTCTCGAGGTCGCAGAGTCACTCACAATTTTTTGCGTCCTCTCAATATTGGCACGCGTTCCCATTAAATTTTTCGTGTCATAATTTCGAGCGTGCGCAGACACTAATCCGTGAGTAACGGTAAGGTGCACCATAGCGTGTCGTGAGGTTGTACTGCTCAGCCGCCTCTGATGCACGGTGATGGATCAAGTGTAAAAAAATGTCTTCTTATGCAGAAGAAGTCTCGTCAAAGTCTACCCCAATCCCTTGCTAGAATATATGGGGTTACTTAAAAAGTATCCTATGGTGTATGCCACTACGTAAAGAGCCAGCAACAAACAGGTTTTTGTGAAGTTCCTTTTTACCCCTTTCACCCTTCGTGAACATCGAAAATTATTGAACAGTGTATATACTATATGTATGCTTTATGCATACTATATTATTAAAATTTTTGTATTTTAGTTACTTATAACATCATCTCCTATAGTATTATGTGCTCTTTTAATTGTAAATAATAATTTACACAAATCATTGTTACACATAGTAGCTATTCTATCAGTAAGTTTTCGCAGGTTTTTCACACCCCCTTCTTGTGTAGGTTTTTTCCAGCAGTGGGTTTTTTCATCAAGAATAACAACCTTCTTACATTTTTTCCACACAATTGTACATATCAAACCATACAGTAAATAATTTTAGTTTATCCTTTAGTATCATTTTTGTTTTATTATTTGTAGTCTATCCTATGTTTTTTGATTCTTTTGCTCTCCCATAATTTTCATATATATAAATATATATATAGTATCTATGACAAGGGTTTAAGTGGAATAAGGGACTATTTAGTCTCTATATCGCTCCAATAAAGACCAATTATTATTATTACGAGTAATTTATTGATCTGATGAATTTTTGTATTTTACCATGGAAATAGCGGTTGTCACGTTAAATTCGTAAAGTTGACCAGATATTTTTTTATTTACGAGAGGCGGACGAAATCCCTTTCAAACAGTTATCGGTCGGTATGTTGTAATAGAATTCCATTCTCACCAATATAGTTATATTACTAGCGAATACAGTTATATTTTCATATGAGAGACCAGTTGAGGCCTTAACTTTTTGGAATGCTATCATGACGAGGGGGTAGAATAATTACTTTGCAGTTCCACCTATATATATAATTTATGTGGAATAGTTTCGTTAATAAATTATCATCATCAGGGATATAAAACAAGGGATAAAATACAATTGAGAGCAATCTATTATATCTCTTCATCACAGTTATATTTTTGTAATGTAGTTGAATTATTCTCAAAAAGGCACCTTTCTTCATTTATTGTATTATATTTAATTTATTTTTTCATTTACTCCAATCAGAGTAGGTATTGTGGGAGGGGAATTGTTGGTGACTCTCACAGCTTTAAGAGAACGAGGGTGAAAAAGAAATTATGCTGCTGCCAATGGGAGATGCAAAGATTTATAGCGTCCAATGCCTTACGTTAAGGATGTAATCGATATGAGTCCTTTCTGACTCCCTGAGTCAAATAATAGTTCTTCCGGCGAAGGCCTGCAAACTTGGATTAGACCGATGAGATGTCGTATTATAGAGATCTAGTTTATGACTAATATATGATAATTACGAATTTCAAATAGGTTTAATCGTGTAGGTATATGTGAAGTTCATCCTCCACATGAAATAATTTACTCCAAAATGTTTCCTCCTGCGATAAAAACTGGCGATACATTGAAATAAATATATACATATAAGAAGTTGATCATTGATAAAAAAAATTAGAAATTCATTTATTCCACTCATGTATAGTAATATTCGGGGAAAACAAATTTTAATTCTGCAAGGTAATTTTTTCTACGCAAATGAAAACCGTTTCCGCATAGTTTAGTTTAGTAATTCAAATAGATATCAAATTTAAGCACACAAAAAAATTCCCAGGTTTTTATGGATATACATTAATTTTTTATTAAATAACCTATTTCATGTTAGGCAAAAAAGAACAGTCCAGTCTACTGTATAATCACAGGAATTAGCATTATTGAGTCACTAAAATCTTATCGAAGTAGAGGTACTGGAACTATTATTATGATATTTTAAATTTTAATTTCTATTTCTTATTTATTTGCAACCGTTATTTATCCACGTTATTGGAAACATAAAACCGTTACATTATTGTGGCACAATTAGAGAAAGTGCATATGGAGACGAATTTTGGTTAACAGACCTGGTTACATAAAAATGTGACTATATGGATCTGACCTAGGCTTTTACCACTCTTTTCAAGCTAGATATCAACATTTTACTCATTTTACTATGTGTATTGATAGCATTAAGTTTTAGTACAAACACCTCTTTGTTTTACTGACTATCAGGCTTCTTTTCTTCATCAAGTCGATAACTGCAGCCAGTACAGAAGAAGTATCATGGTTTTAAATAACTTTAGTTTACTTTTTCATTTTATATCGATTGTACTTTCTCTTACTTGATATGTGGTCGGCCTTCCCGTGCATGCTCGGTGTTCTGAGCTAATGCGGAAATACGGTGAACGAGCAGCGGGTGACGACTGTCGTCGGTTATCAAATATTTTAATTGCTCTAAAGAATTCTTGTTATGGGATTTCTGCTGTTACAGCTGGGACCATTGACGCCCATATGGCCTTGTTTGCATATTCATTAAATGGACATTATCATTCAAACGGACTTTATGCATTCGCCATTCAAAATAATTGAAAAGTGGTTTGCTAAAGTGGTTTTGGCAGTCACTGACCATTTGGTGGGGCATGTCGTTAACTACTTCTGTGCAACACAAAAATACCTCGATGGGAACACAAATATTTTGGAAAAAATTTTACTATGATAAAATAAGTGCCTTTCAAGAT
Source organism: Rhinocypha anisoptera (assembly GCA_011762765.2). Lineage (NCBI taxonomy): Eukaryota > Metazoa > Arthropoda > Insecta > Odonata > Chlorocyphidae > Rhinocypha > Rhinocypha anisoptera. The sequence continues at coordinate 6,050 of WURS02088237.1, forward strand.
CACAAATTTATACAAATTAAATTATGTATAAATGTAATTGTTGCTGCTCTGTGTTTCTGCCCATTTATTTACTTCAACATATATCTTGAAATATTAGATATTTATAAAATGGTGATTAACTCATAAAGGAACAAACAAAATACAGTGACGCAGATAGTAATTTCAGGTTTCAAACAATAAAATTACCGTCAGGCAGGATTTGATTTTTTACTTCTGAACCGTATATAGTCAAATATTGGATATACGTATAATATCTTTTAGAGCTAGACTCACCATTTGAAATAAAAAACATTGAGTTATGTGGTTCACACCTAAAGTTTTTATTCCTGGGAACACTAGATTTTCTCTATGCTCAACATCTTTTATCAGTTATCTCGAAGCTAAAAATCAGTGTACCGTGAATGATATTTTTCTCCACATTGTACGGTAGGACTTAAATAATAATACAAACACTCTAATAACATTAAACATCGTTATTTCGACCTGTTGCCTCGTCCTAAGAGAAAAAATAATAGTTTTAATTCGTTTAGTCCGAGTGGGGTGAAATACTAATGGTGGTAAATTTTTTTGCGAAGAAGTTAATTTAATAATAACTAAATAAACGGCATCATCATTTTATTGAAACTAAATTAAAACCTTTGATTGACTATATATGAGGGGGAATGAATCCTTTCTTGTGCTGTGAATTTATTCTCTAAATATATATGTTGTTATAATATATGAGAAAGAGAATATTAGAAATTAAGGCCACAATTTACCAAAAAAAGGATAAGATATATATAATTAAAACAGTATTGCTACTGTAACAAATCTTTGTACGCATATAAAATTAATATGCATGTGTTTTTATCATTGACTTTTGACTAAACTGACTCTTATAACCGGAACCGGTAGAAGTAAAGTTCTATATAAACGGTATAATTAAAGTATTAAGGTTCTGATTTTAAAATTATTACTCTATTATTCTGTTTGTGCTTTTTCCGAAAAATTTGTTAAAAAATTCAAACTACACGCTAAATTATATAATCTAATACATGATGGCTCTGATTTTCTGTCAGTGAAGTCTTCTGTGTCCTCTCAGAAAAATATTGAAAGAAATGAACTGGTACGCACATGTGTTAATATCGTGGCGAGTGCATCTATGCAATTAAAATTTTCATCAATTCTTCTTAGGTAACTTTCGTTAGTTATGCTTCTCCAGCCCAGTACATGTTAGTCGTTTATAATTTTATGTGAATTATGTTCCTCCTAATATCGATTATAAACTTTCTAAAGAGGTATACATACTATTTTTTAAATTGCTTGGTAATTTCAACTATTTAAAAAACTCAAAAGAGTATTTGAATGTTATTTGGCGTAATATATTTATTACTATTACCCCTATTGCTTGAAAAAGAAACTCCATATAGTTCCTCGGTAAGGCTCAAAGTGAAATTAATTGAACAAATTAATTAATTTCTTGATGATAATCGAGAAAAAATGCCCTTTTTATGCTCAATATGACGTAACAATTCATGATGTGTAGTTAACTGGTTTTATTTTAAATAGATTTTACCACTGAAATCTCTCTCTAATTAAACCTTCACATTTCCCGCTTTCCTCCATATACTTCAAATATTTGATTAAATCATTACCTTATCTTTTACTCAAATTTTTCTTTTTTTCCGTTTAAAATTAGTAAGACTAGGCCCGTTGATAATATATTGACATTCGTAAAATCGAATTCTGTGTAAACGTTTTGTGTGTTAACCGTCAATTTCAGGTTAATCAAGTGTAACAGGAAAGAGCCAAAAACGATTAAATAACGTGCGCTATATTTCAACGCGAGAAGGCATTGGAAAAATATCTGTTTCAATTTTCAGTCGAGTTTTCCGGTGAGGTCACCTCTTCATTTTTCACCTTTAGTCCTCAATTGAATTCGATGCCGGAATTATCGAACAATTTTTCCATCAAATAATACATCCATCAGCCGTTTGTTTAACGCTCTCTAATTATCTCTCATCACCACTCAGGCTCCATAAAGAAATGCCATGGAAATTAAAATACCCTTCACGCCACAGTCAAATTAGATATTGTTCTTAATCGGAAAGTTATTAAGTTATTATTTATGTTTCAAATTGTACGGCTAGTCACCGAAAGCAAATGACATTCCGAGAAAAGAACGAGCAATGACACGTTAGATTTTACTTTCCGCCTAATCATTTCAAATAAATAGATTAATAGTTTTTATTGTGAGGTGCATTAAAGTTGTAAGACCAATTTTTTTCTCCGGACTGGAAACAAATAGAAACATGAGGTTTGTTTTAAAATGAGCGGGCAGTTTTTGTCAATGCGTGACAGAGATGGAAGCACTGTACGACAGACAGAACCTCTAGCGGCAGACGCGAGAATTAGAACTGTTTTCGATACTTAAAATGGCGACGTTTTCGTTACGTGACCAGCGTGTGACCATTCGTGGTGTGACACCATTGCATTGAAATTCATCGCCAGTTGAAGGAGACCTGTGTTGATGGAGTCATAGATGTGTCGAAAGTGAGCTCATTTGTGCGACAGTTTAAAGAAGGCAGAACATCATGTGACAACGGACCAAAACAATCTCGGCCTCGCAAACCGACAGCGTCACAGCGATTTTCCAGTGGCCAAAACAGACTTCTAAAGAAGCCTTCTCCGTAGCCATACAATCATGGCGTCGACGCTGCGAAAAATGTATACTGCTGCATAGAGATTACGTCGAGAAGTCACACAAGTTTCATTGTTTTTAAGGTGAATAATTAGTTAGAAAAAAAATCAAGGGCCTTATAACTTGAATGCACCTCGTACTTTTTTCCACAGGATGATAGTAAATTGGTATTGGATTTTTCTGGCACAACGAAAACAAAACCTATTCCGCCAGAGAAAACTTTAAGATGAAATTTTGTCCCAGATTACAAATTCCATTTCAGTAACTTACCGTCTTTCTCCCGTCCAGCAATCTCAAGAAATATTTTTTCAAGTACAGATTTATAAATTAAGTTATTACAGCTACTTGTAGAAGAGCAATGATCGATATTAGAAAACACCTGGATATAGAGACACGTTGGCGTTAAAGTCTCGGGAAAAGATACCAGCGGATATCTCTTTGTATGGTTGTGTTATGTCCGGTGTAATTCGATTCAAATTAATAATTAAGGGAGAAATCTACTGTCCCATATCATAGAGTCCCACTCTAATTATAGAAATTTTCGGGAAAATAAAGATGAATATCTTTGTACGACCACATGAGAGTGAAAGAGCGGCACATTTTTCTTCATAATGATCCGCCACGGACATGTTTTTCGTGGGAACTCACTCTTACCGAAACTCTACTTTCATTAATGGAAAACTAGAGGGCTGACAGTCAAAGAGCATGTTAAATAACCTTTCGTCAGCTGCTTCGCTAGCTTTGAGGAGGAGCGCTGCGCACACTTAGCAAATGCCAGCGGATTCGAATAACGTTATAACCTTTGAAATATTTGCGGACGGCACGAATCTCTATGGGACGGAGGGAGGTGCTTTTTAAACGGGGCACGCAAATGGCGTTTTTTATGAATTCGGTACGTCCATATTGGACAAACGGTAATGCATCGGTAGCGAGGGAGAGAAAAAAAAACGGAGGTGGAAAATGACAAACTTTCAATTTCCCCATCATCTCCGGATGCAACTACGGCGTCCTCGTTGGCAATGGGTGGCTTTCAGGGAGCATTTAGATGTAGACTCCGTTAGAGATGGATGGCCCAAAATAACCGCGGGCATTCAACAACCGTTCATGCATATTCAACACAACTGGTTATTTTTCCGATGCCGCGGGGCGTATATTTATAAAAAGCTCCTCACCTCGCGGCCCATCCCCCGCCACCTCTTCCTCTCTCTTCCTCTCTCCCTATCTCGTCGGCTCTCTCTCTCTCTCTTTCGCTCGCTAATTTCGCAAAACACTATAGCCTCCCAATGTTCTCTATGATGCAAA